>JAHBOF010000168.1:0-205034 GCA_020736565.1 Coprinopsis sp. MPI-PUGE-AT-0042 | reverse complement strand
GCCATAAGACTTGGCGAGTAACGATTTCAATCATCGTTTACATCCCCCTGAAACCAACTTACGTCCAGATACTAATAGACTCTTTCTCCCTCCCTCTATACGATCTGATCACGATTCAGATTCAGCTATTATCTTGGTAAGTGCCCGAGAGCTCGTCCACTGATAAAGCCATTCTAATCCTTCATTCCAGCCTGTATTCCTCAGGACTTCCCAGGCCCCTCCCTCCAATACACATCCTCCGGGACCAGACGACACACAACCGCCTACCTTGCTGCTGTTGGGCTTTGGACCTGGTCGATAGCTGAATCTACAACCCCCAAGCAGGACATTCGGTCAACACATGGATTTCCCGTGGCCACAGCAGCGCTTTCTTTCTCTTGTCTTGGCCTTTTCGAAACCCATGATTGGGTTACATTCCTGGTAAGTCCTTAATGATCATTCTAGAGTATCCCGGTCATTGGCACTCACACTCTCTCCTGACAGCTTCGACAAGGGCAACAGGAATCTCTCACTACAAAGCTACGGCGACGATACTCGACCAGAAGCAGTGCCGGCGCCACGGCTGGGCTTTGGACCTGGTCTCGTCCTGACACCCTAGGACGACACAGCCGTCTGCTCCCTGCCGCAACGGCGCTTTCTTGCTATCGTTTTCAGGTGGTCACCATTGAGTTTGACTGGCTCAGCGCCTGGTAAGTCTTCGACCATCGGCCTTATTGCTTGTGCTGATCCTTTCATTTTACAGTGACTGCGAAGATAAAGGCGACAATCAGCTTCCCAACATCCTCACGACTTCGACGACGAAAGCGAACCAGCTAAAGCATCGTCGCCCACCACTTGAACCTTCACCCTCGGCCTTGCAGCATCACGACAAGTCCCTCTGCTGGCACTCACCCAGCCGCAGCGGCACTTTCTTGCTCCTATCTTCACCTGCAATGTCGAAATCGCTTCCAAGGCCAGGTGAGCAAGGTTAGACAGCACCAGTCTTATTTCTTCATACGTACTTACCCAATTGCTTAGATATTTGGAACTTCCGGTCTCGTCGACCGTCTCCATCGACTGTCCAAATTGCACGTCAATCCTGTCAGCTTCAGAGGAGTGAGGGAGGTTTCAAGTGACGGTTCACCAGAAGGTACGCGTTCACTCCATCGGTTTACATTCGATGAACCAACGGCTTTGTACAGAGGCTTCTGGAACCACTCCACACCGCTAATACGAATCCCCGGGCGATACATCGCAAAACGCACCTTCGACGATCTGCTTGAGGCAGCAACTTTGCCCACCCGGCCCGCACTGGAGACTCGAGCTAAGCCTACTGTACTCACGCACGGGCTGCGGCAGGCCTTCAGGAAGGTCTCGACGGCATTCGCTCACCGGCAGATGGATTGGGCAGATCAGGAAGGTCTGCAGGAGTAGGGAGCATCAATTTCGGTCAAAGGTACGCATGAGATCTTCAGTTCGTGACCAACCTGCTAACGAATCTACGTACAGATAGTACACGCGACGCATCGTGTCAAATCTCAGGGTCTCCCGGCAAGAACTGCGCCGGCAATCGGTCGAATGGTTTTCGAGGAACCACCGGGAACTTGAAGAGGTACGTCTGGCCAAACCAGATCTTCGTCATTGGGCTCAAAACTTGGTACAGGCCTGCGATGGTGCTCTCGGCCTCTGGATATCCATACGCGCCTACGCCGAAGGTCCCTGGGAGCTCGCTATAACCGTCTCGCATCTTGTAGGGGTGGGGGCGAAGGGTGAGCCAGGATCGCTCAAATCACGTCTGTTTGGCTAACAATTTGGCACACAGGCTCTCATACACCAACCCTGTACGCCTTCAACGTCTCATTTAGATTGGTTTCGAATTGCGCCCGTAGTCGACGTCACGACTTTAGGGAGCAGGGCTTTGGGATGGTAAGTGGTTTGGTTGAACGTTTGACCAAGGCCTCTGACGCTCTGTTTACAGGTACTCTAACCCTATCCACACGCGCTGCCTAAGCCTTGTGTCGATTGGTTGCCGTTTGGGTTCACTATCAGGAGATTGGTAGGAGAGGCTCGAGGCTGGGTAAGCGATCTTCGTCATTTCTTGCGCAACACGTCTGATATTCGGGTGAAGGATGCTCCAATACCTCCCCGTTCCGCCTTCTAAGTCTCACAGTGACAGCCGCTCGCACACCTTCGTGGGTGGGCCATCTCGATATTCACCCAAAGGCCAGCAAGCTGTAAGTCAGTTTCACTGAACCTTGGTCACTCGCCATATAACGTTGTCCACCCACGCTCCTAGGCCATACGACGCATCCCTGAAGGTTTCATAGCGATCTACGTCGAACTGCACCCACCATCGACCTCGACATTTTGGAGGGTAAGGAAATGGCCGGTAAGCTTCGATTTTCAAATGTTGTCCATTCAAGCTGAAATTTTGACCAGGACTGCGCTAATGATTGGAGTACCAGGTCCCAACACCGCTCGACGAACATTCAAGAACTACGCTCGCCATCGACGTTGTGATCCCCGAAACCAGAAATGCGAAGGATGGGGAGGGTATCGTCAGTTTTGACCTAATAGCCCTCAGATTTTGCGCTTGGGCTGTCCTAGACCTTATGCTTGACCCCCATGAAGTCGCTTGGTCACGAGACTCGATCCGTGCTCGTTGTCGCTATGACCTCCGGAACCGTGCATCCGTAAGTCAGTTTTGCTGAACCTTGGTCAATTGACGTCTAACGCTGTCCAACCTCGCTCCTAGGCGCTGCGACGCATCCCTGAAAGTTTGACGGCAATCGATGCTGAATTGCACCCTGTATTGACTTCGACATTTTCAAGGGTAAGGAAATGGACTTTAAGCACACGGATATGGGCCGCTCGGTGGGCAATCCACCACCAATATCAGGGGGAAGGCTTTGCCATTCTGCCCTCTCCCTCTTCGACAGGTATCCTCTCTCGCCTCTGAAGGTTCGACAGCCAGGTTCGACATCCATCCGATTCGGATTTTTGCACGTGTCCGGGCTTATGTCGGTCCGGATTGTGGCTACGCATCCTCTCTTTCTCCGGTCCTTTCCCTGACTCATTACGGCGGCTGCTCGCAAATGTAACCTCTCCGCTGGTACTCGGTCGCTCAGCTAGAGTCACCTGCTGCGATCGGTAAGCCTCTAGCTAAGATTCCCACTTGAACCTACTGACGGTGGCTCGACCCTTGCTAGGCTTGTAACTGCTCTTGCCTCCCCATCGCCCCCGACGTCACGACCGGCCTCGAGACTCAGAGGATCTACTGTTGGAGGGTTAGCGGTTGGAACAGACAACTCGAACCTCACCATTCGCCACGTCATTTCGGACGGATTCTTCGTCTCCTTCAAAGTGGGCCTTGGGTCCAGGAGCATCAAATGCAGGCAGGCTGAACTTAAGAACAGCGAATCGGGGGGAGGAAAGCTACCTCTGCTATCAAGTGGCTTAGCGCATGGGGGAGCAAAAGATCCCCTGCTACCGAACTCACCCAGAGTCCCGACTCTGTCTCCGTCAGCAACCGCAGTCCTTTCGACCCTCAAATCTCGACCTTCTGCTTCATCTCCTCCGCCCACGACAACCTCTCCTTGACGCTCCTCCCATCTCTCCACCCCCCACTGCAACTTCAACCGCCACTTCCTCAACTCAGTTTCTATCCGAAATTCTCAACCTCCAACGCCATTTTCGGCTCGTCGAAGAAGGCTGGAAACATGAATCAATGCTCCTGTCATCTGATGCGGGTCCGATTGCTGAGAGCGATGCAGACCTCTCCTCTCGATCCCTGGATTTTCTGGATGCCCAAGTCGACCTGCTTCAGAAAACGAAAAAATCGCCTACTTTCCCTGCATCACCGTTCCTTCCTCCTCCTGATTCGCAAGAATCACTGTCGAGTTTATCACCGCTTCCTTCACCACACATCCAGGTTGACGCGGAGCTAGAAAAGGAAGATTCGCCAGCTTCACCACCAGCCGTTGCGTCTCAGAAAAAGACCTTTTCGATTTCGACGCCAGGTACATTGGCTCTGACAATATTCCTGCTGTATCGACACCCGATTCAAGGCAGCTGAATCCGTCGTTTTCAAGGTATTCAGAGGGGAGTTGGGGAGGTGAGCCGTTTTCCGTTCGATCCGATCTGTTTAATTTGTCTAACCTCCTTGTTCTAGACCGCTTTGACGTCGCCTCAGATGCGGATGGCACTGTTGGAATCGGCCTGTCTCTCTTCCATAACTTCATAGATGGCGAAGGCACAGACGATGAAGACAGAAGCGAGTACAGTGGTTCCGGTGGTGTAGCGAGGAATCAAGCCAGTAACACCCATTCAAGCCACTTATGCACCGCTTCTACTGGGAGGAAGGTTCAGCTCTATGACTTGGGTCGCTCACCACCGTTGGATCACCGGGCTGTAGAGCTGCATCTGGGGGAGGTTCAAGTGCCGTAGGAGATCCCACTCACCAGGATAGCACCGCAAGCACTATCACTGGCCTGCGATACGGCGGCAAATCCTTCGACGAAGACGACGCAGACGAAACTTTCACGGTACCTAGCACAGGAACTTTCCCCATGCTGCCCACTCATATCTTCCCTATCTCCCAACCTGTCTCACCTCCAAGCGCAACGTCTATCCTTCGGCAATTCTCTCCGACCTCGCACCAATTCCCGTATCCCTCTCGACTTGTCCCTCAACGCTCGCAATCATACTCTTCCCGTCTCTCTCAAAAGGGTTGAGGAAGTCTCTCGCCCACCACACACATCTTTCCCACTCCAAGATCACCCGCAAGTCCGACGTTCGCTTCGCACCCTCCACCCGTTTTCTCATCTCCATCCTCCCAATCTTCAACTCGTCCAGCACACGAATGTCGACCGTCCAACTCACTTTCCCTCGCGCCCTCTCTCGCAGCCTCCACCACAAGCTGGGAAGGTGATATCTACGACAACTACCGATACTCTCAGTACTCCGTGACCTCTTCGTTTGGTGGAAGTCCAGGACGGAATGGCCGGAAACCTTTCAATTCCATGTCAACTCTATCCGCCGCTGGTACACCCGGCAACATAGGTTCACCGGAAATCCTGCCCGTTCCTGAACGAAAGGATAGCTACTTTGAAAGCCCAGGAGGAAGCTTGGACCGTACACGCAAGGGAGTCGTACAAGGGTTCAGCCACAAACTGAGTTTGGCAGGAGGAGTCGATTGTAAGGCATTGAAGAGATCCCGAAGGAGAAGAGTGCTCGATTGTCGCTCGTTCCTACAGCTGGGAACCTACATTCATCACCATCACTTCCAGCATCAAGTCTTCGCTCATCTCCCTCCCTACAAGCGTCAAATTTACATTCATCCCCTTCCACGGGTGATTTAATACTTTGTTCTCTTTCGAACTCTAATGCTGCGATGCTGGAGGGAGGAGCAGGGACAAGATCCCGCTCGAGTTCAACCCACCACCCACCACCGTCCACCTCCTCTCACACTAACCGACTCCAACGTCGGTTGTGCAGACTCCAAATCCAACGCTGCCTCGACCGCCCCTTCCACCGCCCCTTCCACCACGGCCGCTTCTTTGACCGGTCGAGACTCATCCACCTCGACCTCATCCAACAAATCTGCTTCTGTCTTGACAACCCGCTCACCTCTCCTCCACGCAACCTGGGGCTTCCCACTCTCTCTCTCCTCAATGGGTGCTGGAACGACAGCAGGACTTGGTAGTGCAGTCGGAGCTGGCGGATTCAGGTTCATCACATCGCCCACTGGGTCGCGTTTCAGAGGTGCAGCCTTAGCCATGCATCAAATGATCAAGGCGACCAGCATTCTAGAAGAAGAGGGAACATGGAGTCTAGACACGAGCACTGGCGGTTTGTTTGCAAAGGACAAGAACAAGTGCAGGATCAAGGAGGAGGACCATAATGGATGGCCATGAAGAATCACTGTCACCTGTGAGAGTAGACGATTCGTATACCACTGCGGATGACTCGAATACGACGCTAGTCTGGTGCACGTTCGAGCTCATGGTACACCTCTGGGACAGGCGGCTGGCAAAGGAGATGTGTTGTCCTCCAGCCCTCCTGATCCATCTTTGCATAGTACTCTACCTCAACAAATTCACCCACACGGCCTCCCCAATTCTGTCCTCCTCAACCATGTGGCTACCTGTACTTGCACCAATCGCCTCCAATCCTGGACCACCCTTTTCCTCACAATTCCACAAGCAGATCTCGGGCCCTTTAGGCTCCTGGATCTAGGAACAGGTTCCCAGGCCCTGATATCGATCCGCCCGAGGCCAACGTGGATCCCATCTCTCTTCCCCACCATGCCACTCTCCACAATTCCAGCCATTCCTGTTTGCCTTCGACCGTTGGCAGAATCCTGGATCCGTGATATATCTCCTCCACCTGTCCAGACCCAGAGAGCTTTTCTGAACTCCCAACGGGTTTTGGCTCGACAGCTCCATGTCGAGGAATTGGTAAAGTCTATTACCTTATTGCCACTAATTTGTTGAGGCTAACCAAGTCTCAGCACACACAGGTGGCTTCATGGTTGGCTGCTTGTATTCATGTTCCCAACCTCTACCTACCCTCCTCCTCTGTCGTCAACCTTGTGGTGGAGCTCATTTGGCTTCTGAACACTCAAGATGAAAGGGGGGTGCATGAGTTTTTGGTTAGCATGAGGAAAAAGTCCGATAGATTTCAGGTGTGTATTCCCTTGACAAGTCAGATGGGGAACTCTGGCTGATCGTTTTGTCCATCTGCACTTCTAGCTAGGACTTGATGGTGTTCATCATGTGAAGCATAACCTACTTGCCGATCTCGAAATCGGAGTGGATGGGGGTGACGAGGATGATGTCCATGACACCAACCTACCCCCTGAGCGTAGGAATCCCCTGAGATCGCCTCCCAAAAAGCGGGTCCGACATCAAAAGAAGGAAGAGGAGGAGGAGGAGGAGGAGGAGGAGGAGGAGGAAGGAGAGTTCTATAGCGTAGAACAGTTCCTGGCTCTCCGTATTGGAACCAAGGCCTGGCAACGTGGCGTTCGGGACTTCCGTGTATGGGAGACCCTTTGTCAACGTTGGGACCAAGACCTTACAGCCATCTACCAAGCAAGGGAGGTAAGATATGCATCCTTTCCTCCCCACTACAAGCTTGTTTAGCACTGTTTAGGCAAACCTCAGGGAAGAGGAGATTACCTTTTATCTCAGAAGCTTTGTTTTGGTCCTGAGAGAGATGAGGAGGATCCCATATGCAATGTATCGCAAGGAGTCTTGGGCCTCCGTCATCAAAGTGAGACTTTAATTTTCCGATTCTCGTACTGGGGTGCTGACTCAAGAATAGTCTTCAGGGTTGCCCCGAGCTGTTGCTAATCTGGGAGATCCCTCTGGACTGGCCAAGTGGAGAACCCCCTTAATGACCCAGCTCTATTCCAAGTATGCGCTGGAGATGTCCCTGCACCTTGTATTGCATTCCTGGATAGTCAAGTCCATCCCAACCCCTGTTATTCCTGCCACCATTGTCCTTCCTGTGAGTGCTTTCACTGTTACCTTGGAGAGAATCTAAATTTGCCCTAGAGCAGACCAGTTGGAAGGCCCAAAATTGACAGTGGTCATCAACTCTTTGAAGTTCTCGCTACCACATCGGAGATAGTCCCCTACACTTCAAGGGGGGCCAGCGTTTTTTCCTTGTCTCTCTGGATAACTTTCAAGAGGCTTGGAGCCAATGGCTACGGTACTCGCTGGAAAACCAAGGTTACGATGTGGGTTTGCTCCCTGACTTGTAGCCGCCCAAGCTGACAAAGACATTCCTCGAGCAGGCCACCTCCTGGGGGACCCAAGAGGGGCAGACTCTAAAACAACTCCATCGCGACTTTATGAGGTGTCTTCGAAAGGCCGATAAGGAAGAAACGCTGGTGGCTACTGTAGAGGATCCAATTCTACGTCGGATCCTTGAACGGACGTTAAAGGTTGGGGCCAGCATGACAACAGCTGACCGTGGTATGAGACTGCCTGGGCGAAACGTGAGTGTGATTTATTGTCATTAAGTTATGTGTTCTCAACCTGCAATGGGTCCACAGAACCATGAACCCTGCCGTCAATGCAAAGACTCAAAACTCTCCCCTGATGAGAGCTGTGTACAAGACATCGTGGTGTCTGTTTCCACTTGTCAAGACTGGGTCGGCTGTGGGGTCTCCCTCCACCCCCCTGACAAGGTCGTGAAGGCTGATGTGACACCTGAGGCCATGAAAACCCCCAAGCAAGTACTTCAGCCGCATGAACTCGGTCTTCAAAGGATTGCTCCCAAAGAACATATTATCCAACGTTGTGGTCGTCAAATCTTTCGGCTGATTGATGCAGCAACTGGGACCCTTGTAGGTGGCCGATTATCTGCTTGACATTTACACTCACACAACCTCTTCAAGCGAGATGTTTATGTCTACGGAGCTTTTCCGGAGGCTACTCTTGCACAGCTTCGCACTCACACCTCCCGCTACTCGAAACTCAAGGGTGTTCAACGTGGTGCCCAGTTCGAACAATACTCCACTGGTAATATGGTGCCCAGGGGGGAAAGAGCTCCCAAGGGAGGAGCCCCTGGTGACTGCTTCGGCTATTATGCAAACATGACACCCACTAGTGTTGACCACATCGACGTCCTCTTTGATCATGCTGAGGTAGGTCTTTTTGTGGTCTTTGAGAGCTTGCCCATTGAAAGAAGCTTAGGATGCTGGAATCCTTATGAGAGCTGCCAAGGTGTTTTTTCCCGACGCTCACAAGGGCCTCAAAGAAGCTGGCTCTATTGGAGAACGTCTAGGGGGAACCGCTGCCACCATATTTTATTGTGGCAACTATACCGCTCCCCTCCACTGTGATGATGATGCGTGTCCTGGCTTATGCGCTCAGTTGGATCTTCATGCTGACAGCAACTACGATGAGTATGCATTTGTCAATCTGGCGTATAGTTGTTACTTCGTTTGTCGAGAGAACTCTTTCTGGTGTGACTTTCCTCTTTTTCAACATGATCAATGCACTCACCCTTTTTGGCAGGACCTTTCGCGCGGTAGCGATGTACATGGTACTATGCTTCCATCTAGTGAGCCTCTGCAGGCTGCAGGTGCTCCGGGGGGAGGAGGTCACCCCAACCCTCGAGTCTCTAACGGTCTTCACAAGGCCAAGCCTAAAAGGAATGCACAAGCTGCAAAGCGTTATGCCCAAGTAAGAGAGAACAGGCAGGCTATAGAGCAGTATTGGTGGGGTGTTTAAATTATCTGGTTGTTGTCTTTGTCTGAGCAGTGAGCTCTTTGTTTTTCTCAGGCCACGGTACTCTATTTGTTGTCATTTTTGTTGAAGTTCGCTACCCTCGCTATCTAACCTAGCACTGTTCAATGGTCATTCATTCTCCTGATTCACCCCACCAGACACTGTGGAGATTGAACCCCTGAAGAGATCTTTAAGTTAGAATTGAGTCGTCTGGCATCCTGTTTACCTCCTCATGCTTTCCCAGTCGAACAGCTTTTCGTTTTCCTAGCTATGTGTGATTCTCTTCACTGATTATGCACCACCCTCTTAGGCTTGTTCTGATATGTCTTGAATGCAGGCATTGAACCTACGGTCAGGCATTAGATAGCTGATGACTGTAAACAGAGCTGGGTCTTGAACGCAGCTGATTTTACGGATTGTGGTGCTAATCCATTTGAAGTCATCATAGGCTAACTATGACCAGAACGGGGACCATTGGCCTCAGAAACAGGTCAGTTCAGCGCAGCAGCTGAGCAAAGACATGATATTCAAGGTACCCCACTTCCTCATTGGGCTCCACCTTGGAGCCAGAAGGGTTTGACTGGCTGGAGAGCAGGCACGGTGCTGCAGCAATGTGCAATGCCATGCAAAGCAGGCTCGGTTTGACTTCCTGCAGTGGGTACCCGGCACGTGGAAGCCATGACTCACATTGCAAATTTCGATAGATATATCTCAGTGGTATAAGTGACTCAAGTGACAGCGAGCCCCCATCTTCTTACGGCAGTAGGAGCTCACCCCATCCGTGTATATGGCGAGGTATATACCTCTGAGGAATTTCTCTCAATCAATGACGAGGTTCAGAAGAAGGTGCTGGAGGGAGACGTTGGCTTGGAATTGCCTGGTTTACCTGCCAAATAAATTTCTGTGAGTGTGTCGGAAATCGATCACTGAAACATACACGCCAAAACCATAATTTCAGACGGGCCCTGCCAGGTGTAACGTGTAACATGGGGTGCCGGGCTGCTTGAAATGGCAACTAGGAGCTTGATCGGACTCGGAACAACGTCTCTGGTTTGCGCCAGTGGCGAAGTTACGCCGAGGCTGGTGGATTTGGTCAATCTGTAACTTTGGGAACCGGTTATAACTCATTATAACCGACGGGTTATCTCACAAAGTCTGCAAGACTTTCACACCAGTTATAATGGTCTGCAATTCTTGGTGGCATCTTATAATCACTCAGTAATTCTTGCAGAAAACTGCAATAACTAAAATGGTATATCATCGGGTGCTCAGATGCCGTGATGGGGGAGATGTGCTCTTGCTAGAAGAGGGTTTTTCGTAGTCCCTGAGTCTCGTTCTGGCTGTTAAAGATTGCTGAACGTCATGTAGGGTGTCTATATTCGTATATACCATATTCAAACTACCATTAAAATGGTCATCGATGTAAATGTACGAATGAAAGACTCGAGTGAATGGGTTCTGCAACTTTGCTCGGACAGCGTCCCTAAGGTAGCCACTGGCCTGCAGGAGGCCTCTAGAATCCTCATCCTTGCTCTATGTTTAATAAATAGGCTTGCATCAAGAGCCCTGTGCTGTGCCTAGTTGAACATTCTGAAAGGGGAGGGTGCTTCACTGTACCAGCCAAGGACTTTTCGGCACCTTTCGGCACCTTCGCCGCTTTTTATTATTTCTCCTGTACAATATGTTGGTATCACTTTCTCGAAAAGGGTACCTGTCTTTCGGACTTTCCATCTTTGGCACTTTTCGCCACTTTTAGGCCCTTTTTGGCACTTTTTCCACTTGGGCAAGTGGGAAAAGTGATCCGCAGGTTTACTGATGCGACGCGGCGCATCAGATGGCAAGTGCAATGACATTGATAGCAGTCAACGATAATCACGTTCATGAACTCTGGAAATCAGCCTATGAATTATATACTGGGTCAGAAAAATGTCGGAAGGTAGTCGAAGTGGCTTGATGCGATTCTCGGTGGTACATGTAGTAATGAGGAAATGGGCTGGAAATGTGCAACTTCCGCTTAAACAGTTCCGCGGCGGTCGCCCATGGACGTTGTCTTGTTCAGAGGAATGCTCTCAAAATTCCCTTCGTCGCCAAAAGAGTGGCTCCCATTCTCTTGGTTGTCACTCGTACCCTGATGCTGCACCATCTGGCTTTCGACTCCGTCATCCCTCATAGTATCCTCTGAAATGCGCCTGGACTCTTCCTGCTCCTTCATCCCTGAAATGATCAAGTCGATGTCAATCATGGTACTCAGCAGAAATTTTAGGATGCCAGGCTTCCTCTCAAGAGCTTCGATCTCTTCTCGCAAGGCCGCAAACTCCTGGCCACATGCATGAACTATATCCTGACGGGGACGTTTGAGGGAGTGAATGAGGCCAAAAGGTGAAAGCGGTTTATGTCCTAGAGTAAATGTCAAAACCAGATGAAAAATACAGAAGACAGGAGCAAACCTAGGAGGATCTGTAGCAGACTGGTGCCAAACAAAATTGTGCAGAAAGCACACTGATGAAACTCCCCAGGCCACCTATTGAGGAGACACCTTTCAAGACAGACTTTTCACGCTCATCCCAGATCGACCTCGTGAACGTAATGTCTTCACTGGAAGATCAACGAAGTTCTCGTTTGATTGGTGATGAGCTTCCGTACCTCGTTGATACCGTGTTGAGGCTCGAATAGTTGCAATGCTATCCCCCGACGCAAGACTATATTGATCGACTTGGGGATCAGGAATTAGGAACTCCACCGGAAACAAGAGAAAGATCTGCATATCCTATGTAGAACATTAGTCGAATCGTTGCATATGCCACACTGCGGTAAGAACTTACATCCCATCCAAATATACTCCATGTTGCTTTTGTAAACCTCTCCCGCCAATAGGGCCTACCATGTAGTGCCAGAAGGTTGCTCCCTAGAATGAAAAGGGTTGGATCTAACTCTTCAAGTGTCCCCTTAATATCGAAGGCCCAGAAATAGATTCCGAGTACAATTGATGGGCCATAAATGCTGGCGTTGAAGGTAGCGATCAGCTCTAAGAAATGAAATGAGTGAGACGTAAAACACAGAAGTTAGGAAGTTACCATCTTGTGCGGAACATTTATACACCAATAAACTCACCCCTCTCTTTCTCAATGAAGGGTCCTCCGGTTCGCTCCAGTCGCATTCCGAGGGTACCTCTGTCACATTGTAGGTGCCTCCCTCTTCATCAAATGCTCCGTAGTTCCTCTCGACGGCTTTCACTGAAACAACTGAGGCCATAAATCCTTTCGGTTTATCTCTGAAAAATCCAAGAATAACTACGTGTTCATGGTGCTTAGCTTCACATGTATCTGCTGAGGATAAAGATATCACACACCACTAACACAGCATGTTCGCCGTCAAACTCAAGCGCATTATCTCGAACTCCACCCCCTCTATATTCGCGAACAGGAAACATGTTCACTTCGAACCACGGCCCCAGGATCAAGCTTGAAAAGATGAAAGGGAGGAGAATGAGAACTCCCAGAGAGGCAAAGGCCCCACGAGGAATTGTCGTCCATTTAGTGTCACCCCTGACAGGTGTAGTGTGAGCTTCGCAGCTGCAATGGAACCATAAACACGCACGGGATGATTGGGTTCCAAAGAGATCGCCCAAGCAATATGTCTCTCGGATACCTCCACCATGGCATCCCCCCCTGCGGCGTCCTGGAGTCCTTGAATGTGAAACACTTGCTTTGTGAGTCTTTGCTTCGTTCTTCCGATGTTCGATCCGAGCCGGGGGCGTCAATCCAATTGTCGGAGTACAGTCCGCACCGTCTTAAGGAATACGTAGGAAAGGAATAACCTCCGAAAAGGCATAGGATTTGGGGTCCACCAACATGGTTCCCCGCCAAAAATATGCGAAAAGGAATAAACCTGCGAAAAGGCATAAGGCATAGACATCAGACCTTTGGGACATTGTAGATAAAACCATATAGTCTTATAACCTATATAATATATGCAATATCTACAACTCTTATAAGCGGGTTTATAAAGCCTTATAATCTCATGCTTTCTTTTTTTGTCAACAAAGGCATTCGCGTCATCAGCCAGACAGCAACAGCAATGCGGGCAAGCGGAGCCGGCAGGTGAATTTGCATCAGGAAACTTGCGCCTTGCTTTTGCTCTTCCTCTCTTTCTCTTTGACAGGAACTGGATCTGATAAAGTTCTATTTCGCCATTTTGGCTGTTAAATACATCTATCCGTGTAGGGGGGTTTCTCACAACTTGTAATTTGATAAGAAGAAACGAGAATTTGAGGTGAAATCGACGTCACCTAGCCCACGCAGAGTCATTATCCCGCTGGTAATCCTCCTGGGTGACATCTTGACCCGCGTCTGTAACATCGAGCTCGCACCACACAGATAGAGCGGTGTGGTACACAGTGGGGGGGCTATAGTGAGATGATCTCGGGGTGGCTATGGGTGTTTGCAGCCTACTGCCGTAGTGAAGCGAGGCATACCTCGTGCACGTGAAACAAATGAAATCGAAACAGAATGGCACGGAATGCAAAGCGGTTGAGGCTAATGGTATGTTATCAGCTCGGGAACAAGATAGGCCCAACACACCGACGTTCGAAATTGAAAGGCGAGACACTTAGCATGGAATATGGGCTAATGTCACTTCTACCAAAGGGGTCCCCTCGTGATTGCTATCCTTTGCATTAGGGCAAGTGTTGTACCTGGTTCTGCCATAATACATTGTATATGCCCTCCGAGAGAGAAATCTATGCTTAAATGTCCTCCTTGAATCTTCAAATGGTTCAAAAAGACCACCTACGGTAAGGCGTCAAAAAGCGGTCCTCCTGGAACACTTGACCTTAATCCTAGGCCATCACTAGAGGCTTTAGTTACGTTGTACCCGACACTAGGGATCATTGAGCTAACTTGGTAAAAAGGTGAAACGAGTTGATATTATCAAGACACCGGGATAACGGTTGACTAGCTCAGCACGGTGCTCACCACAGCATGCTATTAGACATGTTTTCTACGGCCGATCACTGTAGAGTTCCCATTCGTCTTGAGAGGCGGTCTGTAGTAGTAGTTGCTCTCGAACACTGCTTAGAAGTCATGATCTCAGAGCGATGGTGGTACCCCCAAAGAGGAATGCCAAGAATATCCCTGCCACTTCTGAAGGAATCACTGGAGTTGGTCCCTTTACCCAGATTAAAAGCTTGTTATGAGGGACAGGAACTCAGGTGAACGATGCAGCGCGATTACACAAAAAGGACTCGAAGGTGGGATATTTGACTGAATCTCCCGAGGGCACCCCTTTCACGTTAGCCTCAATCGCTACCCACCTGAGTTGAATTTTTATATCATAGCTGCGCTGTGCTCCTGGCTCTGTCTCCCTTCGCACTCTCCCACAGAAGCTAATGATTAGCTTGCTTTTGCGAGCGGCTATTTAACAAATTACTGCAGAATTTCCTTTTGGTGGGTAAACCCCATCACTCAGCGACTCTACCATACCGAGTCGTTGCACCGTGTACAAGGCTGTTAGAGCTATATAATGCATTATAAGAATCTATAATAATTACAGTCGGTTGTGTTTCTATGGATGTCCTTTGGTACCGGAAGTCGCAGCCCCTGATTACGGCCATGTTAAAAGATGACCTTGCCTCAATTTGAAACCATTCAGGTTGCAAGGCGACCCATCTGAGGTACTTTCCAAATCACTTTACCCACAGTTCCGAGTGTTTAGATCACTGGCATATCTCTGCTGGCTGAGCGAGCTGGTTATAGCCAGGGCCTTGGGGGTTTGAGGTCCATGGTGCTGGTGATGAGCGTAGAGGCCAATGCCGTGCGCTGTGAGGCTTGCTGATGGTTGATGGGAGGCTTGGCTGTATGCATTGGGACTGGGAACTGCGTAGTAAGCGAGGGCGCTGGTGAAGCCTTGCGCTTACTACCGGGCCCCCCATTTTGCCAATTGTGGTAGTATATATCATTACACTCAGTACGATATGGTATACAAGCAGTCAGTTCACGATAAGGGGTATATCGCACGTCAAGAGCACTGTAATAATCTGGGCGAGTACTCCAGGCACATTCAAGTATCCCTTGAGGTCATACTGTTCTTCTGCTACACGGCATATGCAATGTGTCCGTGGCGTTAACAATAATGCGCCATTCATCCTCAGTGCTCAGCGTTTTTTTTTTGCAATGCCAACCTCAAAATGAACGTCCAAAAAAGGCCTGACCATGAAAGGATCGATAATCATCGTTATGGAGGTGATTTTCTGTCACTGCATCGCGACACACTGGTAAATACTGTGTATGCTTGAGCTCTTCATTTTAATAAATAATTGCAAGAATGCCTTTAGCCCAGCACTATTTGCTCCTACTCGAAACAGCGCTAATGTACCAGACAGCTACTCAAGAGGCTCGAGCGGAGGCATCTAGAGAACATTAGGGGAAGGATGTATCAGAGAAACGCCAATGCTCACCTCATCGTCAGTATCCGTATCGTCCCAATCAATAATTTCGGTATCGCCAGAGAGTGACTCAGTGTCTCCATTTCCAGTCTGCCCACCGTCTTCATCCATGGGCCACACAAGAGCCTCCCTTTCTATTCGACAACCTAATGGCCCATGAGTTGACGCAAAGACGTCCTTTGGCATCACCACCCGGCATAGCGCACATTGGACGAACATTTGCCAAAAGGTTTCTTCGTCAACACCACGGGCCCATAGAGCGGTGAATTGCACACAGGCATTGTTCAAGGTTACAGGTTCCTCAACCTTGAGCACTGAGAAGGTGTTGTCAGGCATTATGTGGACCCACAATCACCCCACTTACGATTCCTTGACCCTCTGTTCCAAATACCGCTGAATGGAAGGGCTTGGGAAAGGCCATTTGCTTCAGATTCGGGATCGACATCAGATATGTAGTTAAGTTGTTGCGGTAGCAAAGGCAAAACTGGACTGGCTGTCAGTTGAAATAGATAATGTCAAGGCTTGGATGATGTACCTCGTTTGGGATATGCCTTGACTTGAAGTACTTTGCGTGCATAAAATCTTTCCAAAGGAACTGCCGTACAAAGCGTCAGTAGTCATACAGAGCACCTCTTGAAACCCGCTTACTAAAATATCCACATCTATTCAGCGCACATTGCGCTACGTACTCCCCATTGACTTCTGGCTTATTAGCTCCTGGGGCTACCAATACCAAACCTATCTTTGATTCCACATATCCTTCGTCCGTGGAAATGGCACAAAGGCAGCAGGGTGCCATGAAATGATGCGTTCGACGATGGTCTTCAAGTTCACTAGGTGCGATTCGTTCCCCAGTCTCGTAGTTAGATGGCCTGCACCAAAGCGTAAGCAGACGAGATGGGTTATAGCGGTTGATGGAAAGGGCACGTACCAGCTCCATGCACGGAGATTGGTTCGCGTGGAGTCCCAGTGAAGGATTTCAGGGGGGGAATAGGCAGTGTGGACCTGCGCCGCTTGAATGCGACGGATGTAGTGATCATAGTCAGGCTTTAATAGCGCTGCGTTCCTGAGCTGTGTTCCAGGCATCCTGGAAGTCGGAATGGCAGGGGATGCAAGTCGATAGCAAGGCATGGAGAGGCTCGGCAAGTGAAATAGGAAGCTAGTTGAAGGGATGCTGACACCGAAGACACCTGCTATGGTATATATACAGTCGCAGCGACTTCTCACACCGGCCACAAGAGAGCGTCACCATCGGCGAGACGATTTTCTGTGGTTTCGGTGGGTTTGTGCGTGTTACTATCAGAACATCGGAAGTAACTGGCCGTAGGGTTTCATTTAGAGTAGAAGCAGATTAAACCTTGCCTGGCTGCGAGAATGTAAACGCTTGGGTCGGTATCCGCAATCTGGCGTGCCCTCAGGCTGTAATCCATTGAGCGATAGTCTTGGCAAGAGCCGACTCGGGAAAGGTCTACGTTCTGGTCTCTCAAGTGCAAACCGAAGCTGGCGGGTCAGGCATTTAAGAGCCGCCTTTTAGTCTCTTCATCCTCGTTCTCTCATGCTGGCCCCGTAGGGCACATGTACATGCAGACACACGTACATGCATACATATATACACACAGATATACATACATACATTAAGAATGGTGGAGCGCTGGAGGCGGAAGACTAAGTCTATAATCACTCACACCACTCCTGGTAAAGGACGGGTCTTCAAGCAGTCTTGGTTACAGTCTCATCCCAAAACCAGGCAGTTCCTTCTAGAACGTACAAAGATAGTAACGGATCCACGGAGTAAATTTCTCCTCACAGAATTACCGGTGAGGAAGGACCGTCCTCATTCAGAAACTGTAACATGTCTCAAGGGATCCAATCGTCATGACGGCACTAATGATAGCTGCTAAGTAATTCTGCAGACTAGAATGGATCCTCGGGTCCGAACATCAGGGATCCTCCTGGTGAATCCACACCTAACTTCCAAAAATCAGGCCGAAACCTCAGAGCTCTCGAACGCCTCATGATCCGCTTATTCTACTTCGAGGCATTCTGAAATGGTCCAGACATGTGTTCTGCAAGGGGGGTGGTGGTCATTGGTGCTCAGTCAAAGCACAACGGAGGTAAACGAACCTAGTGTTGTGGCCGCTTCTAAACCCCTCGTTGAAACCAAAGGGTGAGCAAAAGAGGGCGAGAGGGCCTCCGTCCGCGACGTTGAGGGTTTTATGATTAGGGGAGGCGTAGACGAGGAGGAAAACGATGCTTGTCCTGGATGTGTGCTTCTGAGGAGGGTGCCAAGATTACCCCTGTCATTGAGGTTGCTGGTTGAGGTCGAGAAGGTACAGTGATGTGGTATTTATCGCGTTTGATCCTGTGGAGGACGCGGGTATTCCTTGGGAGAGAGGCAATGATCTTGACATGGGGTTGAACAAGCCTGGACTGAAGGCTTTCGAAGGTGTCGATTGCGAGGTCGACCAGGTGGTGTTGATCGCTGGTGCGGATGAGGCTATTTTCCCTGCCACTTGCGAGCCTTGTTGCTTCCTCTCTTTCCACCTCGCCTTGCCCTCAAATTGCCCAGAGAGCGAGTCATGCCCTTCCAAGTGACAGCATGCAGTCATTCGTTGGTGCTGCTGTTGACTTTGCGGTTTGCGTGGCCTTCGTGGCAGGAACTGATTTTCGGCCATGTTGGAGTCGTTGGTGCTCTAACGGAGATGGGATGGCTTGTTGGCACTTGGCTGCAAATGCGAAACCCCATCGAGGATAAGTCGGAGGAGCGCAGCAGTCGATTACGAAGCAATCGACAAAATCCAACTGCACTCTCGTGGTCGGTGTAGAGCCAGGTGCAAAACTTGAATGATGGCTGTCTTTTGTTCCTTTCACATTCTTGGAGACCGGGTGCAGGTTTAAGCAAAGACAGATGTTACGCGATGAGTCCTTTGTGGAGGACCTCACATCAGCGATCTGGCAACCATTAGTCTCACATTGCTCAAAGACTCGCATAGAGCTCACCTGGTCCGCTAATATCCCAACCTTGGCTTCGAGTGCACGTGCAAGGAAGAAAGATTGTTTTCACTTTTGTTGGTGTTGTTGTGTGGGGTCGGGGGTCGTCAAAGTCGTGGGGGTCATTGCTCCCAGTTTGTGAACCCGCAGCCATGGGTTCAAGTCTGGATGTGTCTCGAAGGCGCTTTTGCCGTGCTCCTCCTTGGCCGCTGGTCGTTGTGCAAAGACTGTCTCCTTCTCCGTCGCCCACTCAATTGTGCAGCCTAGATCGTCATCATAAGTGTCTTGTCAATCTTGTGTGGCGTTCAAAAACCTACCTGACATTCGCTAGATGTCCTCCATCCTTTGTACCAAAACTTTCGAGACGGCTTCCAGTGCATCCTTTACCAGAATCAACGTAAGTCAGTTGGAACGACGAAAAGATGGGAGAGAAAGACGTACCAATCTCTGATCTTCCTCTTGTTTCCGGTTCTTCTGCTGCTCTTCGTCTTCATGCTCATTGCGTTCTAGATGTCCCGACGGCGCTCTTCCTCGTCCTCGTCCTGCACTTGTTTCACCTCAGACCCGAAGCCCATCCCCAACCCAGCAGAATCGTCTCCAGATCTTTGAGCACGACAGACCTTTCCTGTCATGAGTGCTGTCTTCGTCGTGCTTTGTGCGTTCGCTTCTCCCTTATCCATATCTTCTCGCAACACCTTCGACGTTCTTGAACCACCAACAATATCCTCATTCCACCGTTCCCTCTCCACTCCGAACGCCTCCCCTGACACAAAACGTAGGTCCATGAGGTCTTGGTTCAACCCTCCTCCAGCTGCCTCATGCTCAGCAGGTCGTGATATGGTGTTGGTGGCTACATTGGCGGGGGCATGCGCAATGCCACAGGGTTGAGGTTTTGATGACGCTTGAGAAGCCCGGAGGAGACGATGCTTGAGATGTTGGAAGTTGAGATAACGAAGAAGATGCAGGCTGAGCACGCAGGGGCCAAGCGACGACATCTGAGTATGTTTCCTTGTCAGTAAGGGCAACGAGGTCGATGAAGCCTTGGTTGCTGCGACTGCTTGTGCATGTGATAAAGTGGATAGCGTCGGTCCACGCGCAGCGTTCGGTACTGTACTCCCGTCGATACACCGTTCTTTCCATCCTCCCCATCCCTCTCCTTCTCCTTGTCCCGCTTCCCCCTCATCCCTGCGCCGGAGCGTTCATTCAGAGAGGAAGTTGTATGTTTGCAGTCGATGGTGTCAGAGGCAATGGCAGAGGACGTTTGCGAGTCTGGTGGGAGCGGCGGGCTAGCGGTTTTGGTTATGTCAGTCCACTCCTTCGATCCTACAGAGCATCAGTACAACGGAAACTCAATGATCAAAAGAAAGACTGTACCTTCCGATTAGCCATAACAGCCTCCTATTCATCTTCATCATCTCTCCAATCCAGAACCCAAGACTACTTTTCGCCCAATACCTCGGCCTCTACCAATCCATCCACGCCCAAAGCACCTCCCGTTCCTCACAGCATGCACACATCTTCCTTGTCTCTCGCCAGGCCTTCGACACTTTCCCCCATCCTTGCTTTGGGCTTGTCTTTCGGGGCTGCGATAACCAGCGAACGGGTATGAAGGTATTGAGCACAATACGGAAGATAATCCCGAGGTGTCCTGGCAAGAGTGCATCTCGGTTGTGTTTATGCTAGGAACGACAAGGGTGGCCCGGTGAGATGTGAAACATACAAGCGACAATGTTTTTGTGGCGGGAGGGACAAGCAAGGGTATATGGGGACTCTTGGTAGACTGAGAAGGGGCGGGACATCTTGGCGAACGATGTCACAACGTTTAGGACGTCGTGGTCGGAGGTGTTGACAAGGAGGCAAACTTCGTCATTAACGCTGATGCGGTGTACTGTGAGGTATTAGTTAGTTATGAATTAGGGTCTGGAGAGGTGGTAGAGACATACTCTGCAGAAGCCATTTCGGCGAACACCTCGACATGCTCCGCTTCCGCCCACTGCTATATTCCGGCTTGAATACGCAGGAAGACGACAAGAGTATGGAGGAGACCCTCCGACTGCTACCATGCAGCTCTGTGGCGAGTCTCGAGGCTCAAGCCCGTGCACATTTTGTACAATGCCCCACAAAGATGGTTGGAACGTGTCGAGCATGGAAGGTTGGGCGAGTATCGAGCTGAACGGTTCGTGGTCCTATCACGTTGAAAGGAGCTTAGCAATAAGGAAAGTGTGAAAGATGGGAGTGGGGAGGGTGCTCGTCGTTGACGGCTCGTCTGAAGCAGGTCGTGTCTGCTCTAGGTGTCTTCGAATCAGAGCACAGTCGGATGTCCGGTGATACCTTTCTTCTCACAGGATCTACCCCATGACCTATGAGCTTTCATTCGTTCGCGTGAAAGGATAGACATGCCTCCATCTTCAATACAGGTCAACTGTCAGTCTGACCTGGGCAACTCCTCTCTAGCCGCCTTCACTGGAACGTGCTCATACTGCATAAATCACAGCGAGAGCGATGGACGAGCCGGTTTCCATTGGCAAATTCGGTATCAAAGTGGTCAAGGGGCAGTCGGCAAGTCCTAGGAGGGGCCTGACTCGGTGACCACGGCGAGGATGCCTCGTAGTGAGAAAGCGGGATCCCAGCGTTTTAGCTGAGCATGTGCAAGGCGCAGTTGTTGGAGGATGTCCTGTGGCGTGATGCCTCGTGGATTAGGAGAGGTCAAGTAGGAGGGAGCGAGATGAGTGGCGGTCTTGAAGATGCGAAGGGGTGTGGGTGGTGGGGGTAAGGATGTTGTGATTATTGAATAGACGCTAGAGGACACGTTACTTTGTCCCCCCGACCCACCAACTGCTTGCTTCCATGGCAGCATATTAACCTTGCTTTTTCTGGATAATGCATGGAAAATTGTTGGCAGTCTGGGTAGCGAACGCGTCTCGTCCAAGCAACGGTCAGAATGAGGGAGGAAGTCAAAAGGCATTACTACACATTCGCAGCTGGGAGGCCGATGGTGGCAGTGTCAATTAGATGAATTGGCTTGGCACGATATCAGGGCGCTTAAATAGATGGTTCTCAGTATCAGGACATGATATGCATGTAGGTTGTTACCAGTTTGCCGTTAGATTCATGGATTAAAATCACTAGAGGGACTCCCAGGCATTCGCCTGGGTGTGGGGGTTTTTTTTTTTTTGTAGTGATCGGTTGTCGTGATTCACCGGATTCTGTCTGCCCTTCTAATGATTTAAGCACCATCATTCTCAATTGCGACTCCTATCTAGCGGGTCCACCCGTGCTGACGTTACACGGCCCATTTTAAGGACTATAGCCCAGACAGAATGCGTATTGCGCTCGCGGGACGGAAAAAGAAGCACCTCACATCTGATGGAAGGTTTCAGATGAGCTGCACTCATCTCCGTTCTGTGGTGGTTTGAGTGAGGATGATCTACACCGCTGCGTTAAGAGTGCAGTGCTCTGCGACCTAAGCGAACCAACTGCATTCCATCTGCAAAAAGCAAATTCCGTCCGCTGTTCGAGTGCGGATTGTTGCAATAAGGGTGCATTGCTATTGTTTCTCCTCTGGGTTTGAGTGCGTCTCCACCCGTTCTGACGTTACACGACCATTTTAGGCCACTGAGTGCGGCATATCGATCGCAGTGGCAGATACTCAGACTCGGGCACCAAACAGCTCACTGGACTCCAGAGCAGGACCCTGATAGCTTGCGTCTACTATGATCCTTTACCGCTGACTCTTGCGAATCAGAGTTTCACTACCCCCTGTTGCGTCCTCTCACGTACGATCAGCAATTTCGAAGTTGGCCCCCAGTTGTCTTCGAAGTCATCTACAGGGGCGCGCTTCACCGACGCCCGACCCGCATCAGGCGCCTTCGGAAATTTTCCGCGTGCGTCTGATGCGAATCTTCGAAACCTGCTGGTTGAATTGCGTTCAGTGGGTTAGTCATTGCCAAATAACGATATATTGTAATGTTGTAACAGATGCCAAGCGCAATGTGAGAACCAAAGCCGAACACTCGCTACTCTAGCTAGACGTCTGCTCTTGGCTTGATCGAGAAAGGGAAGAGTCCTGTGTAGGAATTTCTCCCGCTGCTTCTCGATCCCTACGACGCTTTTCTTTGATTTCCAATACACTGACTCCTCGGAAACCGTTACAGAACGCCCTGGGGAAGTCGCATGGGGAAAGACCTGGCTGGAGGTGGTTCAATTTATATGCCATAACAACACAGATACTAGACTCCACCTGTTCCACCATCTGAGAAGCTTGTTCACCTCGTTGCGCTCTTCGGGGTCCTCTAGCAAGGGTAATCAGTGAGTTGTAGAACTTTTCCGAGTCAGTGATAGCGTCGTTGCGCGAGAACGTAGCAGCTAGACGACAAGGCAAAGCGAACCTAGGTATGTCAGAGGTACCACATGCTCTGACATTTAGCTGCACTGACCTGGGGTGGCAATGTAGGCAAGAGACGGAATTGTCACAGAAGCCATTCCATGGATTTTCGAGTTGCTACACACCTTGTAGCACGGCTTGTCTGTTCGTTCAAACTGAGCTTGGAGAGGTGAACACGAATTTGAAGGCCTGCTCCGCAGACCTATTAGGCTAGTAGACTCAGAGATTAGATGAGAGATGCTACTACCCACATTCAGAAGTAAAGGCCCGCGGAGTAATCCTCTCCAAGGATCTTCTGGATCGTATGTATGATCCAGGAATAGAAAGATAGGCCAGTGATCGCCTGCAGGGACTAACTCTCCTACGCGAAGCTTCTCCCGGATGCTTTTTGTCAGTCAGAAGCGTTGCCAAAGGCATGGTAATGAAGCCATACATGGGATCACCCCAGTTCATGGTAGCAGGGCAGAGAAGTTCACCAGTCCTCTGATGGTGAAAGCCACGATCAGTCTTGATGTTGCGTTGGAGGGGGGGGACCAGGACACTCCGGGAGGTGTTATCCAGTCAACCACAGCAGACTTCAGTGCCCTGGTATCGTCTGCTCTTGCCCTTGCAGAGCCTTTGCTAATCTATAGTGAGCAAGGTAGGATCAGCACGATGCAACGAACTCCAGAAAGGCCTTCCCATATCCCCGACATGATATATATCCTGCTCTGAGCCAGTAAACAGGCGCTCCTCTAGTTTCGGTGAAAGAGCGAGCAACTGTTTGTAGATCATATATTCTTTGAATTCTCTTTTTGACAGTTATAATTTAGTTAGCGAAGTACATCCTGCGACACGATGGAGCTTACTCCTCAGGTAGAGATTCTTCTTCCATCTCCTCCAAATCAAGCTGAACGGCAATTGAAAGACCAAGCTTAATGAGTGTTTGGATTCGGCAGAACGCTCGCACCGTGCGACCAAAGTGTCGCCCATAATGAACCAGTGGGTCTGTGCGGGGCACTGATGCATCTCATTAGTAAACGCTAAAAGTATTGCTGAGCGCCAAAGAAGACGTACGGGCGCTTCTTTGGACCCAGAGAAAGGACATCCTCAGGGGACTCAGGTGCCTTTCTCTTCCTCGTTAGTCTCAATGTAGTGGCGCAGAGAGCCTGACTTCTCTTTGGCAACATTGATCCAGAGGAGCTCATTGGAGAAAAGAAACAGAATTTTTAGGAAGACCGATTCAGTAGAGACGGTGTGCGACCAGTGAGTCGAGCTGCTTCAAGCCCCTCTACCCCCGATTTATATCAAGCAGAGAACAGTTTTCTAATGGGTTAAATACCGAAGCAAACTCTATGTATATTGTAGGCACTCCTAAGCCGTTTACGCAATGTTGAATACAATCTGAAGGCAGGAGTGCCATCCACAGAGGCCTATTTTGACCGAGAAATGCTGCAACTTAGTCCCGTGCAATGTAACAGGATGGCGATTTCATCTCGGAGTGTAAGTATTCATCAGAAACCGGTTAGATCTCAACCAGTATCATATACGAAGCTGATAGATAAAGACACCAGACACGAGCCCGCCTTTCCTAAAGCTTTTTCTTACAAATCCGAACAAGAGCACCCCGTCCTCAAGCCACCTACCCCAAACGTCCACCGCACCATGGCTACTTTACCGTCACGGGTGACGACTCGTCGAAACCAAGCCCGAATCTCTGGACATTCTCGAAGGGAGCTGAAAGTTGAACCAGACGACCGAGCTGCTTTGAACATTCTCGGACCGTCAGCCAGTGGCAAGCATGTGCGGTTCCTCGGACGCGATCAAGTCCGCGAGTTTGACATCCCATCTGAAACCGACTCAGACTCATCCCTGGAGCCTTCTCCTACCAACTCCATTACCTCAGAAGTGGGGGTGCACCAACCTTTGCAAGGTTCATCCCAACCACTTGGCAGGAGACGGTTGTAGCTCCCCCCCCACCAGATAGCAGGCTCTCGATCCAAGGGAGTTACTCCAGAAGCGCTCCCAAAGGGCAGGGGTCACTGAAAGCGGTCTTATTTCATTTGAAATGAGGGCTTCAGTCAGCTATCAGTGGGGAGCAGTGATTACAATATTCGTTCTTGGATTTTGGGCTGGAGCAGCCATGATAGTCGCGTTCATTTTCTACCTCAGCTACGATATCCCTTCTTGTGCAGGCGAAGCGCTTGCCAACCATCTTCCTATCTTGTAGTTTGCTCGAAATGACTGACTATCATATACATATGTTATACATTGGCTTCATGCCTACCGTAACAGAAGCATAAATTACCATTTTCATCAGCATCAAGTCCGATGGTCAAGAAGTCACTCGCGTTTCAGGAGCAAGTCAAACAGAGACAAGCAGTTCGAACTAGAAGAATGGGGAGCTGTAAGTAGGCTAGTTGTAAGGCCATCCGTAATACAGAATGGCTTGAAGAAGATGAAGCACATTGTGATGCTCGAGGGTAAACATGCGGCGATCTTCACAAGCCATGCAGCCGAGGGAGCTGGGCAAGGAGCTGTCAAAAACAAGGAACCAGATATTGCCGAAACTCACTTACATTCATTACTATCTAACAGCGTGTGTAGACGTGAACCGCCGTTGGCCATCACAGGGCATTGGGTTGGGTAACCCGATGGCGGCTGTGATCCTGAAGGCTCCGTCTCGGAAGTGGGATATGAAGCCTGAGGCTGGGACGAACAAAGCTTGAGGCTGGGACGACGAAGAGTGAAACTGGGGGCGATGAAGAGTGAAGCTGGGACGACGAAGCGCCAAAGCCGCTTGCTGAGCTCCATGGGCAAAAAAGGTCGGGGTGGCTGAGCCGAACGGATCGCTTGATGATGTCAGTAGACATGACTCAAAACCAGGTGATAGACGAGGCTCGTACTCAACAGACGGGGTTGCTGGGGTCTGGCCAGACGCCTCCGGGGTTTGACGCTGATTACTGTTTAGGCTCATGACCTTTCTGAACTTTCCACGTATGTCCTCAAAGATTTTCCGACTCTTTCTTGTAGCAGCAGCCGTTGCAGGAAACCTGGCTGACAACTCTACCAGTCGGCGAACAGTAAGCAAGATGAGTACACGAAACAATGTGCTCACGTACGAAGCTGATGATGCGGCGGCTCTGAAGCACCATTATGAATAAGTGTCCAAGTCCAGTATCAAGCATTGAAAAAACGGAGTACATACGCCGGCAATGATGACCCAAGCTGTCTCGCTTGATTCCTTGAGTCCCTTGATGTGGGTAGACAGGCTGTGGCACCAGTTGTCCGTCCCCTTGATTGCCATACCATCCGCTATTGTCCACGGAGCCCAAGGGGAGGCAGAGATCAGAATCCACCAGCAACTACATGACACCGAAGGGTATGAACTTACGTGCTTGACCTGACAGCTGGGGTGCGCCGCACTGGACTGGGCTGTCGGCTGGTGTTTGGCTCTGGGAGAAGCTCAGTGTAAGCATGAGGCTACAGAAATTCAAAATGCTACTCACAAGCCTGGACTGCCTTGTCGTTGCTGATTTAAATGGTCAGTATACAAGTCGTCAGGGAAAGAAGAATGTCTGATAGCAAGATGCAGATTCAGCGTATGCTATCGCGATGGAGAGACAGCTTACTGGGCTGAGTGGCCATCTTCGGAAGGTCCATGGACTTGTAATGATGGAAAGGCTGAGCTACTGTCAGGTGTAGCAGAGTCAGTGAATCGAGAGGAGGCAGAGTTGACCGATGCTTGTGGCACCGACTGTTGCGGCGGCGGTCGTATATGAGCCCTAGGGTCTGCCAGATCGGCCGAGACCTCAAGAAGGAAGTCAAGAGTGAACTCTCGCCCTGAAAGATAACGGAGTATGGTCAGAACGAGAGACAAAAGAACGTGATAATTTTACCGTCTCCGGTAGTGGCCATTGGCGCTCTGAAAATGCTGACTTCTCCGCAATGAAGGTACCCTCTTATATCTTTCTGACATGTGAACGAGATCACATGTTTTGTTTCCAGTCAGGCAGAGAGATAAGCCACTTCTCTGAATGCAGGTGACGCTCTTGAGATTCTTCCCCTGGATGCGATCTGGAAGCAGAAGTTTCTACTTGGCACGACCTAGAGCAGAAGTTCTGCAAGTTGGTTGTGATCCAAATTTACGCTCGGGCCTAATTATCTGGAAGTGAGGCCCTCATTTCATCTCCTGAAGGTCGAAGCCCGAGGTAAAGCCTCTTGTACATGATTCTTGCGATAACAAAGAAGTCACCTCTCCAGACCCTCCTCTATTTTTGCATGATGAATCAATCAGAGAACGCAGTTCTTCTGACCCAAGTCTCAGGGGCTTTCTATAAGTCGCAATGGTGCCTGGAAAAAGTGAAGACCAATTAGTTGCACGCAGTAGATGAGAGCTGGGTCCGGGCTTCAACGAGATAAAGTATTGCCATCGATCCAACGGCACAGGTCTTGACAAGTACTTCCAAGACGAATGCCATTCTGACTTTGGTAGCCAGTTGCAAAACCCACGCAAAGGCAATTTGAAAGCTTCCACGGAAGGCTTTGTGACACCTCCTTCTCGAAACTTGTCCTCATGCAAAGGTCACGATATCCCATAGCTCGAACGTGCGTTCAAAGTGAAACATGATTCGAGGTTTCTAAGGGCCTGAATTGGATTCTCTTACTCAATCGAACGTACTTCTAGGCAAATGTGTCTAGCCATCACATCGGGAGAATTTAGGTGTTCGGTGACAGAGAAGTTTGCAGCAACTTTTCCATAGTGGAGCGCCGCTGGGATTCCATTGAAGCTGCGCAGAGCCTTCACCTAATTAAACTCTATGTAGTAAGACAGAAGCGCTGTTAAAGGGCTCTCAGAACGCGTGAAAACGACTGCTGCGCCTGATAAAACACCCGTCCATGAGGCAAAAAGAGTTAGGTTCTTGAATCCTTAGGGGCTTCACAATGAGCTCTTTGATGTATCTTCCTTGCGTATTCGGTTCGGTGTCATTCAGTAGAGGAACCATTGATATCTATAGACTGGAGCGCTTAGAGTGGGGAGGGAATCCCCATACATAGAACTTGCGACGATCCTTATGGCACATCGAAGTCGGCACAAATGCCAACGAGATAAGGGGGAAAGACGCCAGAGATAGCTTCAACACAGCTGATAACTCAGAGGCTTTCTTTGTTCCAAATACTGACTCACATACGAGTTGGATGAGGGACGAATTCATACGTCTTAAGTGGCTCTGCAACTGCAAATGTGGTGAATATCGTCCTTTCCGACTCGGCTTTGATTACAGTCACCTGTGTTGCTTCTTGTCAGCGATTCACTCACACTGCATCAAAGAACTGCACAGAAGCCTTAGCAATACTTCAGCAATATCATGATGTTGATCATCGTGCCAGAACTTACTGATATCCATTGAACACTAGAAACTTCGGGCTAAATTCAGCGTGGAACAGGAGGTCTGGATCATGCTTCTTGCTTCATCCCAGTGAGCGGTGGGTGCTCGGCAAGGTCATTCCAACGTGAGAAAGTATATGGTCTAGTCCATGTGGAAGCTATTTTATAAGACGGGCCATTGGAATGGAAGACGAAGATGCTCATTTGTTTGCCCAACAAGGTGATGACAAACAACCCAAAGCGTTTTACAAGCGGCCTTCACCGCGGTTTCCATTCTGACCCCCACGTCGTAAGATTTTCACGCCCTAGGACTTCCTCAATCTCATATCCTGATACTCGTCATGTCTGCCCTTCCTGGATTTACGCAAAGGAATGCTTCAAACCTCGCTGGCAAGGCTCAAGTGCGTCAACCTCATTTCCATCAAGCGCTAAGCGTAACATCTCATGTTCCCTTGCTCTTCACAGCCGAAGCCCTTGCCGTCGATAGTCCAGCACGGCAGCAACTGCCCTGCAAAGAATATCAGTCTTACGTTTCATAAGGTAACCTATTGACGCCCCTCAAAGCCCTTCCATCTCACCTGTTCTCTTTAAAGGACTGCACGAAGGACTGTAAGACGGTTACCATCCATGGTACACCTTCCCCATCCCTCCCTCACCTTCCTTTGCTGCTCCAACCAGGCCGTCCTGGTTCATTTACCTGGACCACCTTCAATCCGGGACGCACATCTCTTTCAGGGACTATCGGGTCTACATTTTCCTCAACTTCCCTCCGAAGCCTCTCTGTTCGAGCCTCTGTCGTGTTCGAACACCTCTCTACGTCTACAGTGCCGAGGATTGTTTTGCCCCGATTGCGGGTTGACATTCTGCGAAGATCTTGATCCAGTCATCAGCACAGACAAACAGGCTGTTGTGACATTCCGGTCCTCGATTGACGAGAAGCAGCCCAATGTGCCCGCATTGGTTGCTTGAGCTCACTGGTCGCTACCATTACGCACAACTCGTGCTCCGCCTTGCTGAGCTGCAGCTGCGGTACGCGCTGGGGGTGTTTCTCGAACGTTCAAACCAACGCGACATGGAAGAAGCCTTGCTCCAATTCGACGATTCACCAAAGCAACGGGAGACTCAATGACATGTATAACTCTCTCAATGGCCAAATGAAAGACGTGACGTATGTCGGTCAGTCCATTTCTATTTCCATGCTTGCTTTGAGCTAACATACACATATTTCAGACGTTCCTCGAGTGGTCAAAACCTTGCCTACTGCTCATTTTGCATTGTTATCTGCACATGGCGTGGACTATTCTCGAGTGAAGTCAGAGAGCGTCTTCGAAGAGCTGGCTGACGAAGCCAATGACCACTTTGACCGGCCAATGCGGAGTGGCCTGACTATTGCGGGGTGTGCCTAGTCTGCTCGTTGATGCTCTTTTACCTTCAACATTCCTCCATTTTCGCTATTCCCCCGGATTATATATGTATGACGTCTTGTATAGCTTTGCTGTTGCACTATGTAGTATGAATCAGATATGAACCCCTGGTATTTCTTTGGATGAAGCAAACGATTGAGCACCCTAAATGCAATGATGATTCGGTGGTTGCATATGTTACACAGCGGACTTCGAAAATGTTCGCCCAACCACTTGTGTGAGAATCTTGAGATGCTTCACTCAAACCATCACTGTGACGGTGATCAAGATGTAATGACCAAAGCTTATCCCCTCTTCCTCCTCTGGGTCCACTTCTAATGCGGATCACGCTCGTATTCAAATCATAAGGGGATCTATAGGTGGAAAACGCATGAGGTGGGCATACAACCAAATAGTGTCTACAAAAGCTAAAACCTGCCCAGATAATGCGATTGTGAGGTTCTCAGAAGATCCCAGTCTTGGTTCGCGTTGGGAACCTTGCTCAAGATGATCTTGGTGAACTGGACTTCATTAATCCACCAGTTACGATACTGGTCCCCCCGTCTTGTTGGCATGCTCAAGACATTCCGTCAATTCAGCTATCTCTTCCTGGGCCTCGTTGAGCTCTTGTTTTGCGACCAACAAGTCCTCCCTGGCAACTCGTAGCTTAGCCTTTCTGTTCTCTAAGGCTCGTTTAGCTCGCATCAACTCTTGCTGTATGCGTTTCATCTCTTCTTTCAGCAACGCCGACTCGTGCTGGTCAGACTCCTGTGCTGCTTCTGTTGTTTGACCCAGACTCGATGGCCTCGTCTCTCCGGTACGATGTAATGTCGCCATGCCTCCTTCGATCTCTGCAGATGGATCTGAGATATTATTTTAGCGCTCTTTATCTGGTATTTGGCTCAGAAGCGCTCAACGCACCTGTTGTCCTAAGCCCTCGCACCTTGCGCCAGGCCTGGACTCGGAGCGGAGAGTTCATGAGTGGTGCTCCAGCAGAGGCATTGGTTTCTGAACGGAGGAGCCGGACAGACAGAGAAGTGGTCTCATTCAAAGGGGAGGAACGTTGTTTGACGGAAGGGGTCTGCATCGTGGGTGATCGGGGACAGAGTTGGCTGTTTGGGCGGATTCTGAGTGTCATTCAGACCACCAGACACCACTGTGTTTTAAGGTATTTGCGAATATTCTCCATGATGTATACTTCAGGCTAACATGTCCACCTTGAAGCGATTGTTGCCTTATCACTGTGATCGGGCATGCCTCCCCATTGGCAAATCTTCTGACAGGATTTTATTGGTTTTCCCGTTGTGTTCACGCCGGTGTAATCCTTCCGAGAATGCTCATTCAACTGTTTACAAGGCAAATGGCCCATCAGTGCCGCTGGTTACTGTCTCAGCATCGTTGAGAATAGCCCGAGTCTCAGCGGCTTCGTCGACCAAGGGGAAAAACCGAGCCTTGCACGAGCTGCCAAAACGGAAGCCAGACACGGCTACGGCGATATCGCACCGAGAGAAAGAGGGTAATCAGGATTACCGGGCAGGAAACTCCTGCAATACACCTTCCTGCCGATGGCAACAACGAAGTTGGACAGAATACATCGCTTCCTTGGCAACCTATTAGCCTCAGTGTGCCTTTTCATAAGATGCCACTGTCTTCTGCATGAAATTGAACACTTTACAGTCTCCTTTTTGGACATGAACTACTCAGGCTACTCGTGCAGAGAATGCGGTTCTACCTATTCCACAGCCAGACATCTCAACAGCCACGAGAAGGAACGATGTGTTCGCAGCAAGCGAAGCCTAGAAGACCTTCTTGGGCAGACAAAAAGCTCTGTGGGAGGCACGAAAGCGGCGAAGGATCGCCAACTCGACAAGCCATACTACCCACCAGCTCCTCGGTATCCACCACCACCCAGCGCAGCAAGTATCACCAACTCTGATAGAGATGCTGTGAGTTATAAGCTTATCGCCGTGGCTTTGCATTACTTACTGGTACGAACAGACCTTCCTCGTTTCGGCAACCAGAGGGGGCACCAATGTCCCGCCAGAAACCGAAGGCAACGAAAAACGCTGAACCCACTGGCGCAGATGGCTGTGGAAGATGAACCGATGGCTGTAGAAGATGAACCACCTGATGGCTGTAGAAGATGAACCACCGATGGCTGTAGAAGGTGAACCACTGGTGCAGGCGGCGCTACACAATGCACCTATTGCTATACGCAGGACACGACGTGCAAGGAAATTACCCGCACGTTTTGCCGACAATGCGGATCCTGGTTCTGACAACGAAGAAGATGAGCATCCGGAGCGTTTGCTACCGCTGGATGCTGATTCCGGCCCAACGCCATCAGCTGTGGCATGTTCAAGCGCCATTACAGGTCAGCTTGTGCAGCTCATTCATTTCTGAATGTGAACTGAAACAAAACCCTAGCGAACAGGAACTTGCCCCCCAATGTTGGGAGGTGGTGGACTTCAGAGCCCAATAGATTCTCACTATGGCGCTGCTACTATGGTCTACAACTTCCCTCACATGACGCTGAAAGACATACAGACTTCCATGGTCCAAATGAAAGCCCAGACGACAAGGCCATTGCCAAGAGCGCTCAGATACCAGCACTTGGGCCCTTCCCAACCTCAGCGCATTCTGGTTCGCAGATTGGTGGTGGAATGGAGGCAACGAGAAGTCGAACACGAGTTGCAGAAACTGCTCACACTTGTCACAACGGAGGGGTTCTCATTCGAAGATGCGTTCGCAACCGACTGGAAAGCCACGATTAAGGTGCTTGATGCCGATGAAGACGAAGACGATAATGATGAGGACAACTCATGGTTCGACGACGCTAATTGGATCCTTACCCCCATCACCATCCCTGTATCCTTTCACCGGCTCATGAAGAATTCGGTACGAAACATCAAACCGTGGGGCATCTGAAGCATAGGAGGATTATATCTGTGATCGAGGAGAAGATTCGCAACGTTGAGCGTGGTCATTTCCATTACCAGCCATACGAACTTATATGGAGCCCCCAAGCGACTCGGAACTTGAAGAAGACCGGTTCAACCTTCGCATCCAAGGAGAGCTCTACAACTCTCCCGGCGTTCATGGAGGCACACCAGAAGCTACAGAGTTCCCTGCAATCCCCATGCTGTAGTCGGGAACGGGTCGTTGTTGCCTTGATGCTTTGGTCTGATGAAACGCACCTATCATCGTTTGGATCTGCCAAGCTTTGGCCCGTGTATCTTTTTTCGGGAATGAGTCCAAATACCGCAGATCTAAAACATCGTTGAAGCTATGTGAGCATATTGCTTATCTTGCAAAGTGTTCGTTCATTTCTTCATCTTAGTATTGTGCATGTCATCTCATTGATGGCCTTTCAGCTCTCTGACGCTTTCAAGGGACGACCTTCGTAAAAGGAACGGTGGGAAGGCTGTCCCCAAGGATCTACTCAAACATTGTGCTCGAGAGATATTTCATGCCCAGTGGGAGATCTTACTGGGAGATCAGGAGCTTTACGGGCAATGGAGCACGGGATTGTTCTCATGTGCCGCGACGGAGTTGAACGGCGCTTCTTTCCCACATTCTTCACTTATTCGGCAGATTATCCGGAAAAGTATGTCCTGCTTATTTCTGTGGTGATGGCTGGTATTCAACTCAAGACCAGGGCGAGGGTTGCGGCAATCAAGCAGAATGGAAGTTCCCATGCCCTAACTGCTTGACACCGAAGGCAGCTCTACAGAACATGGGTACTTCCGAGGATGTCAATTTTCAGAATCAAGCCACCTGCGTCTTGACAACGAGGAAAACAGAGGCATGATCTCTAAAGCGCTGAAAGAGGTGAAGACGGATACGCTATAACGGGCGGCCCAGTGGATGTACACCTTGTATCCGCCTCTCTGCTTCCGGTCAAGGTGCGTCCTCTTTTTGCTTACCATTACTTCCCCCTTTCATATATACCAACAGAACGCATTTCGTCTAACCTTGCGCCATTTGGCTACGACATCTCCAGTCACTAGTGGTTGATACGCTGCATGAATCGAAATCGAGTTTGGAAGGGGGGTATACACCACCCTCCTCCGCCTACTTAAGGCGCTTGGAAGACGACTGATCGCATTGCAGAGCTTGATGGAGGTAAGTGTGACCTCATTGCTGCTATTTAAACTTACTTTTTCCCTTTGTTCTATTGGCATCGTTGAACAAGCAAGATATAGGCGATCTCGTCGTTGTTGGTCGAGGACACCATCAGGAAGTTCTCGAAAATGCCTTCGAAATGCAAGAAGAGAGCCGCTGAGAATTTGAAAATTTACTACAGGTGCCAGATCATACATCCCATCATCGTGTTGATTTTCTGACTATTTGGGACTGCTCAGTGCCCGATCCCAGTAGTTTGACGGACTTCTCCCAGCCCCCACCAATGAGATCGGAAGGAGCTTCTGTTCCTCCTCTGCCAATGGCATGCTCTGGCAAAAGCTGCGTCTTCATCAGATATCACGCTGGAATTCCTGGAATCAACAACAGCTCGGTTGGCTTCGCAATTCCGAGAGGTTTGAAGTTCGTACATGTAAAACTGTGGTGACTGTGGAGCTACCCGAAAAGCTGAGCTTCGGGAAAGGCGGGAGGCGAAAAGGTCCTTTGCCGATGCTCAGAAAGAGGGCTCAACATCCAATGCGGAAAGCAACCACCTCAGCTGCTGCTACTCAACGTCCTCGAGAGAGGCGTGAAAAGCGCTTCAATCTTCGTACTCCTAAGTACCATGCCCTAGGACATTATGTATGGAATATCAACGCTATGGTACGACAGGACTCATATACCAGCGAGATTGTAAGCCCCTTCATCTCGCATCCAGGAGGCATGTCTGATGGGAAAAAACATAGGCCGAAACCAACCATCCTGCCATCAAGGCATGGATATAAACGCACTGATCGAAGAGCTATCCTGCAGATAGCCAAAATCGAGCGACGGAGGGCGCGATTCCGGCGTATGAAGGCCAATATGGCCCTGTCAACTTCAAGTTACGCAGCACTAGATCGCCCAAGCAGCAGCAACGACGAGGATGACATTCCAGGGCTCTTTGCAGCAGCTGATAACTCTCACTATCATTAGGAGAGAGCAAGAAGTTCTTACAGGTGAGCATAGACTTTGTGAACTCAGCGCCATTCCAACACGATCCCTGCTCTGGATGTACGTGCCCAGTGGATTATTGCGGAAGCTATGTAATATCTACATTGTTTCCAGTCTTTATTCCAAAGTTTGAAACAACATCTGCTGCCAAGGATTCAGCGTCTTCTCATCCCTCATCTCCTTCGACAACATGGCCATCTCATGGAGCTTTCGAGGGATTGGGCAGGAGTAACATTGCACAATGATCGCATTTTCACTCACCAGCTCATGCGGATCAATTACACCACCTATGACGTCCGTCGAGAGTACGACATTGTCCGTCTAAAGGCAGGGCCTAATGTGATGGTCATGGAAGATCCCTTGACTTGGGATGCCGAGAACTCAGTGAATGTGCCACCATACCGATATGCACGTGTTCTAGGTATCTTCCATGCCAATGTGCGGTTTCTTGGAAGCCTTCCAGATGGTAGCCGCGACTTCACCCCCCACCGCATCAATTTTTTGTGGGTGAGGTGGTACACCTCACTCGGATATCCGACCAAGGAATCATTGGAGTTGGAACGCTTGCAGTTTGCTCCTCTTCGAAGTCCCCATGCCTTCGGATTTCTTAGCCCACGCCAGGTGGTTCGAGCCGTTCATCTGATCCCTGATTTTGGGAGTGGACAAAGGCCCGCCGACCAGCTGGTATCTCGTTGGGGGGGCAGAGCCGTCCTGGGCCGTCTATTACCTGAACCGGTTCGTAAAGCTTTCCGGGCCGCTGGAAGAATGTACTGCTAACTTCGAAATAATAGGTTTGCTGATCGTGACATGTTCATGCGGTTTCATTGGAAGTTTGCCGTTGGCCACATTGCTATTCGAAAAGTATTCGGCGGCTGTATACGAGCGTCTGATAAGCCTGCCAAATACGGAGAGATATCCCCAGATCTGGACAATCCAAATGAGGGGGATGAATCTGAGAGCGATTCAAGCGGGTCATCGGAGAGTGATGGTCTAGACTTAGATGAATATGAGGAAGACGACTAGCTAATACTACCACCCTGTTTGCTCCATACATCTACAATGAAGGCGCAATTATACATTCCCAAGCTGAAGAAATATGTGTATCAAAAGTATTCCTCCAAGCCTCAGGGGTTGGGATGACACTCCCCAATCTGGTCTGCAAGACGTACGTCTGGAATGAACAACCGCTGAAGCTCCTGTCAAATCCAGCGCAGCCTTTGTGTCTAGCTCGGATGATGTTTCACCCGCCACTGGGAGCTCGATCTCTGCCGGTTTGTGATGTCCCAGATCCGAGCATGGGTTTGGAAGCTCCTCTCGTGTGCTGCAGCTATAGCATTCTTCTGTACCAAGATTGTGGTGGGAACAGCCAACTTTGTAAGTTTCTCGCTTTACAATCTTTAGTCTTCACCTACTTGGCATTGCAGGTTACGTATACAGATGACAGGCGGTACCTTCAAGGCCGCCGGACTCCATCGGTGCCTTACCGGAAGTTATGAGCAGATAGTGAGAGGAAGCTTAAAGTAGCGGAGCACAAAGTACTTGGTGGCCAAAACAAGTTGCTAGACCCGTATACGGTGTATACGACCGATTTTGAGTTGGCTTTGGGTGCACCAACAAGTCCTCCTGTACGCAGACGGAGTGGTATCCCTTGCTCGGGTCATTCCCTATTTGTTTACGGCCCAAATCGCCAGCCTTACTAAAGGTGCCACGCTAGGAACCCCTGATTACGATGTATCGGTTCGCACCCGAGCCTTCATTAACGAATCGTTAGATCCGTTGATGTGGCAGTGTGGTTGGTGGCAATGCATCCGGTGGGGGATTGACCTGCGTCCCGTCGCTTAACTCAGAGAGGCGCGTTATCCGTCATTTCCTTCTCGGCGCTCGCTGGTGCTTGAAGAAGCCTGTAGCCGCGATGAAACCCGTCCTTGTCCACCCGTGGGGTCTGGAAGGACGGACGAGTCAAGGTTAAGCCAGGCTTCGCAACCCCTTGCTTTTTTTCATGCGCTTTTCGTTACTCCGTCACTTTTGTTCTCCAACACCCCTCCAAAGATGGGATTACTCACCTACACGTTTCTTGGATTGCCTGCAGCGTAAAGCTACTTCAAGAAGCCCGCGGCTCGTCCCCGACGTTATTCTTGTAATCTGGCTAGTAAAAACCTGGACGGTGCCTAGGTAAGTCGTCTCTTTGTTTCTCCTGGAAAGCGAAAGGTGTGTCTGGAATTTTCGACACTTTCTCTTTTTTTATTTTCCACTTTTCCTTGTTTTCTACGACACCGATATGAGCGTCGGATGTTCGCCGCATTGGACTTTGGGCTAGCAGATTTCAGATTTCGAATTTCTTCGTGTCTTTTCCAGAGTACTACACTAATCCACGCTTTCATTAGCTGGTCTCGGCCATTTCTAACCAAATTCATTACTTATGCAAATTCCTTTGCATTGATTTTGTGATGCGCTGATGATTTTCATTAGGTTGATCCTTTGACCGCGACCATCACCTCGAAGCCATAAGACTTGGCGAGTAACGATTTCAATCATCGTTTACATCCCCCTGAAACCAACTTACGTCCAGATACTAATAGACTCTTTCTCCCTCCCTCTATACGATCTGATCACGATTCAGCTATTATCTTGGTAAGTGCCCGAGAGCTCGTCCACTGATAAAGCCATTCTAATCCTTCATTCCAGCCTGTATTCCTCAGGACTTCCCAGGCCCCTCCCTCCAATACACATCCTCCGGGACCAGACGACACACAACCGCCTACCTTGCTGCTGTTGGGCTTTGGACCTGGTCGATAGCTGAATCTACAACCCCCAAGCAGGACATTCGGTCAACACATGGATTTCCCGTGGCCACAGCAGCGCTTTCTTTCTCTTGTCTTGGCCTTTTCGAAACCCATGATTGGGTTACATTCCTGGTAAGTCCTTAATGATCATTCTAGAGTATCCCGGTCATTGGCACTCACACTCTCTCCTGACAGCTTCGACAAGGGCAACAGGAATCTCTCACTACAAAGCTACGGCGACGATACTCGACCAGAAGCAGTGCCGGCGCCACGGCTGGGCTTTGGACCTGGTCTCGTCCTGACACCCTAGGACGACACAGCCGTCTGCTCCCTGCCGCAACGGCGCTTTCTTGCTATCGTTTTCAGGTGGTCACCATTGAGTTTGACTGGCTCAGCGCCTGGTAAGTCTTCGACCATCGGCCTTATTGCTTGTGCTGATCCTTTCATTTTACAGTGACTGCGAAGATAAAGGCGACAATCAGCTTCCCAACATCCTCACGACTTCGACGACGAAAGCGAACCAGCTAAAGCATCGTCGCCCACCACTTGAACCTTCACCCTCGGCCTTGCAGCATCACGACAAGTCCCTCTGCTGGCACTCACCCAGCCGCAGCGGCACTTTCTTGCTCCTATCTTCACCTGCAATGTCGAAATCGCTTCCAAGGCCAGGTGAGCAAGGTTAGACAGCACCAGTCTTATTTCTTCATACGTACTTACCCAATTGCTTAGATATTTGGAACTTCCGGTCTCGTCGACCGTCTCCATCGACTGTCCAAATTGCACGTCAATCCTGTCAGCTTCAGAGGAGTGAGGGAGGTTTCAAGTGACGGTTCACCAGAAGGTACGCGTTCACTCCATCGGTTTACATTCGATGAACCAACGGCTTTGTACAGAGGCTTCTGGAACCACTCCACACCGCTAATACGAATCCCCGGGCGATACATCGCAAAACGCACCTTCGACGATCTGCTTGAGGCAGCAACTTTGCCCACCCGGCCCGCACTGGAGACTCGAGCTAAGCCTACTGTACTCACGCACGGGCTGCGGCAGGCCTTCAGGAAGGTCTCGACGGCATTCGCTCACCGGCAGATGGATTGGGCAGATCAGGAAGGTCTGCAGGAGTAGGGAGCATCAATTTCGGTCAAAGGTACGCATGAGATCTTCAGTTCGTGACCAACCTGCTAACGAATCTACGTACAGATAGTACACGCGACGCATCGTGTCAAATCTCAGGGTCTCCCGGCAAGAACTGCGCCGGCAATCGGTCGAATGGTTTTCGAGGAACCACCGGGAACTTGAAGAGGTACGTCTGGCCAAACCAGATCTTCGTCATTGGGCTCAAAACTTGGTACAGGCCTGCGATGGTGCTCTCGGCCTCTGGATATCCATACGCGCCTACGCCGAAGGTCCCTGGGAGCTCGCTATAACCGTCTCGCATCTTGTAGGGGTGGGGGCGAAGGGTGAGCCAGGATCGCTCAAATCACGTCTGTTTGGCTAACAATTTGGCACACAGGCTCTCATACACCAACCCTGTACGCCTTCAACGTCTCATTTAGATTGGTTTCGAATTGCGCCCGTAGTCGACGTCACGACTTTAGGGAGCAGGGCTTTGGGATGGTAAGTGGTTTGGTTGAACGTTTGACCAAGGCCTCTGACGCTCTGTTTACAGGTACTCTAACCCTATCCACACGCGCTGCCTAAGCCTTGTGTCGATTGGTTGCCGTTTGGGTTCACTATCAGGAGATTGGTAGGAGAGGCTCGAGGCTGGGTAAGCGATCTTCGTCATTTCTTGCGCAACACGTCTGATATTCGGGTGAAGGATGCTCCAATACCTCCCCGTTCCGCCTTCTAAGTCTCACAGTGACAGCCGCTCGCACACCTTCGTGGGTGGGCCATCTCGATATTCACCCAAAGGCCAGCAAGCTGTAAGTCAGTTTCACTGAACCTTGGTCACTCGCCATATAACGTTGTCCACCCACGCTCCTAGGCCATACGACGCATCCCTGAAGGTTTCATAGCGATCTACGTCGAACTGCACCCACCATCGACCTCGACATTTTGGAGGGTAAGGAAATGGCCGGTAAGCTTCGATTTTCAAATGTTGTCCATTCAAGCTGAAATTTTGACCAGGACTGCGCTAATGATTGGAGTACCAGGTCCCAACACCGCTCGACGAACATTCAAGAACTACGCTCGCCATCGACGTTGTGATCCCCGAAACCAGAAATGCGAAGGATGGGGAGGGTATCGTCAGTTTTGACCTAATAGCCCTCAGATTTTGCGCTTGGGCTGTCCTAGACCTTATGCTTGACCCCCATGAAGTCGCTTGGTCACGAGACTCGATCCGTGCTCGTTGTCGCTATGACCTCCGGAACCGTGCATCCGTAAGTCAGTTTTGCTGAACCTTGGTCAATTGACGTCTAACGCTGTCCAACCTCGCTCCTAGGCGCTGCGACGCATCCCTGAAAGTTTGACGGCAATCGATGCTGAATTGCACCCTGTATTGACTTCGACATTTTCAAGGGTAAGGAAATGGACTTTAAGCACACGGATATGGGCCGCTCGGTGGGCAATCCACCACCAATATCAGGGGGAAGGCTTTGCCATTCTGCCCTCTCCCTCTTCGACAGGTATCCTCTCTCGCCTCTGAAGGTTCGACAGCCAGGTTCGACATCCATCCGATTCGGATTTTTGCACGTGTCCGGGCTTATGTCGGTCCGGATTGTGGCTACGCATCCTCTTTCTCCGGTCCTTTCCCTGACTCATTACGGCGGCTGCTCGCAAATGTAACCTCTCCGCTGGTACTCGGTCGCTCAGCTAGAGTCACCTGCTGCGATCGGTAAGCCTCTAGCTAAGATTCCCACTTGAACCTACTGACGGTGGCTCGACCCTTGCTAGGCTTGTAACTGCTCTTGCCTCCCCATCGCCCCCGACGTCACGACCGGCCTCGAGACTCAGAGGATCTACTGTTGGAGGGTTAGCGGTTGGAACAGACAACTCGAACCTCACCATTCGCCACGTCATTTCGGACGGATTCTTCGTCTCCTTCAAAGTGGGCCTTGGGTCCAGGAGCATCAAATGCAGGCAGGCTGAACTTAAGAACAGCGAATCGGGGGGAGGAAAGCTACCTCTGCTATCAAGTGGCTTAGCGCATGGGGGAGCAAAAGATCCCCTGCTACCGAACTCACCCAGAGTCCCGACTCTGTCTCCGTCAGCAACCGCAGTCCTTTCGACCCTCAAATCTCGACCTTCTGCTTCATCTCCTCCGCCCACGACAACCTCTCCTTGACGCTCCTCCCATCTCTCCACCCCCCACTGCAACTTCAACCGCCACTTCCTCAACTCAGTTTCTATCCGAAATTCTCAACCTCCAACGCCATTTTCGGCTCGTCGAAGAAGGCTGGAAACATGAATCAATGCTCCTGTCATCTGATGCGGGTCCGATTGCTGAGAGCGATGCAGACCTCTCCTCTCGATCCCTGGATTTTCTGGATGCCCAAGTCGACCTGCTTCAGAAAACGAAAAAATCGCCTACTTTCCCTGCATCACCGTTCCTTCCTCCTCCTGATTCGCAAGAATCACTGTCGAGTTTATCACCGCTTCCTTCACCACACATCCAGGTTGACGCGGAGCTAGAAAAGGAAGATTCGCCAGCTTCACCACCAGCCGTTGCGTCTCAGAAAAAGACCTTTTCGATTTCGACGCCAGGTACATTGGCTCTGACAATATTCCTGCTGTATCGACACCCGATTCAAGGCAGCTGAATCCGTCGTTTTCAAGGTATTCAGAGGGGAGTTGGGGAGGTGAGCCGTTTTCCGTTCGATCCGATCTGTTTAATTTGTCTAACCTCCTTGTTCTAGACCGCTTTGACGTCGCCTCAGATGCGGATGGCACTGTTGGAATCGGCCTGTCTCTCTTCCATAACTTCATAGATGGCGAAGGCACAGACGATGAAGACAGAAGCGAGTACAGTGGTTCCGGTGGTGTAGCGAGGAATCAAGCCAGTAACACCCATTCAAGCCACTTATGCACCGCTTCTACTGGGAGGAAGGTTCAGCTCTATGACTTGGGTCGCTCACCACCGTTGGATCACCGGGCTGTAGAGCTGCATCTGGGGGAGGTTCAAGTGCCGTAGGAGATCCCACTCACCAGGATAGCACCGCAAGCACTATCACTGGCCTGCGATACGGCGGCAAATCCTTCGACGAAGACGACGCAGACGAAACTTTCACGGTACCTAGCACAGGAACTTTCCCCATGCTGCCCACTCATATCTTCCCTATCTCCCAACCTGTCTCACCTCCAAGCGCAACGTCTATCCTTCGGCAATTCTCTCCGACCTCGCACCAATTCCCGTATCCCTCTCGACTTGTCCCTCAACGCTCGCAATCATACTCTTCCCGTCTCTCTCAAAAGGGTTGAGGAAGTCTCTCGCCCACCACACACATCTTTCCCACTCCAAGATCACCCGCAAGTCCGACGTTCGCTTCGCACCCTCCACCCGTTTTCTCATCTCCATCCTCCCAATCTTCAACTCGTCCAGCACACGAATGTCGACCGTCCAACTCACTTTCCCTCGCGCCCTCTCTCGCAGCCTCCACCACAAGCTGGGAAGGTGATATCTACGACAACTACCGATACTCTCAGTACTCCGTGACCTCTTCGTTTGGTGGAAGTCCAGGACGGAATGGCCGGAAACCTTTCAATTCCATGTCAACTCTATCCGCCGCTGGTACACCCGGCAACATAGGTTCACCGGAAATCCTGCCCGTTCCTGAACGAAAGGATAGCTACTTTGAAAGCCCAGGAGGAAGCTTGGACCGTACACGCAAGGGAGTCGTACAAGGGTTCAGCCACAAACTGAGTTTGGCAGGAGGAGTCGATTGTAAGGCATTGAAGAGATCCCGAAGGAGAAGAGTGCTCGATTGTCGCTCGTTCCTACAGCTGGGAACCTACATTCATCACCATCACTTCCAGCATCAAGTCTTCGCTCATCTCCCTCCCTACAAGCGTCAAATTTACATTCATCCCCTTCCACGGGTGATTTAATACTTTGTTCTCTTTCGAACTCTAATGCTGCGATGCTGGAGGGAGGAGCAGGGACAAGATCCCGCTCGAGTTCAACCCACCACCCACCACCGTCCACCTCCTCTCACACTAACCGACTCCAACGTCGGTTGTGCAGACTCCAAATCCAACGCTGCCTCGACCGCCCCTTCCACCGCCCCTTCCACCACGGCCGCTTCTTTGACCGGTCGAGACTCATCCACCTCGACCTCATCCAACAAATCTGCTTCTGTCTTGACAACCCGCTCACCTCTCCTCCACGCAACCTGGGGCTTCCCACTCTCCTCTCTCTCCTCAATGGGTGCTGGAACGACAGCAGGACTTGGTAGTGCAGTCGGAGCTGGCGGATTCAGGTTCATCACATCGCCCACTGGGTCGCGTTTCAGAGGTGCAGCCTTAGCCATGCATCAAATGATCAAGGCGACCAGCATTCTAGAAGAAGAGGGAACATGGAGTCTAGACACGAGCACTGGCGGTTTGTTTGCAAAGGACAAGAACAAGTGCAGGATCAAGGAGGAGGACCATAATGGATGGCCATGAAGAATCACTGTCACCTGTGAGAGTAGACGATTCGTATACCACTGCGGATGACTCGAATACGACGCTAGTCTGGTGCACGTTCGAGCTCATGGTACACCTCTGGGACAGGCGGCTGGCAAAGGAGATGTGTTGTCCTCCAGCCCTCCTGATCCATCTTTGCATAGTACTCTACCTCAACAAATTCACCCACACGGCCTCCCCAATTCTGTCCTCCTCAACCATGTGGCTACCTGTACTTGCACCAATCGCCTCCAATCCTGGACCACCCTTTTCCTCACAATTCCACAAGCAGATCTCGGGCCCTTTAGGCTCCTGGATCTAGGAACAGGTTCCCAGGCCCTGATATCGATCCGCCCGAGGCCAACGTGGATCCCATCTCTCTCTTCCCCACCATGCCACTCTCCACAATTCCAGCCATTCCTGTTTGCCTTCGACCGTTGGCAGAATCCTGGATCCGTGATATATCTCCTCCACCTGTCCAGACCCAGAGAGCTTTTCTGAACTCCCAACGGGTTTTGGCTCGACAGCTCCATGTCGAGGAATTGGTAAAGTCTATTACCTTATTGCCACTAATTTGTTGAGGCTAACCAAGTCTCAGCACACACAGGTGGCTTCATGGTTGGCTGCTTGTATTCATGTTCCCAACCTCTACCTACCCTCCTCCTCTGTCGTCAACCTTGTGGTGGAGCTCATTTGGCTTCTGAACACTCAAGATGAAAGGGGGGTGCATGAGTTTTTGGTTAGCATGAGGAAAAAGTCCGATAGATTTCAGGTGTGTATTCCCTTGACAAGTCAGATGGGGAACTCTGGCTGATCGTTTTGTCCATCTGCACTTCTAGCTAGGACTTGATGGTGTTCATCATGTGAAGCATAACCTACTTGCCGATCTCGAAATCGGAGTGGATGGGGGTGACGAGGATGATGTCCATGACACCAACCTACCCCCTGAGCGTAGGAATCCCCTGAGATCGCCTCCCAAAAAGCGGGTCCGACATCAAAAGAAGGAGAGGAGGAGGAGGAGGAGGAGGAGGAGGAGGAGGAAGGAGAGTTCTATAGCGTAGAACAGTTCCTGGCTCTCCGTATTGGAACCAAGGCCTGGCAACGTGGCGTTCGGGACTTCCGTGTATGGGAGACCCTTTGTCAACGTTGGGACCAAGACCTTACAGCCATCTACCAAGCAAGGGAGGTAAGATATGCATCCTTTCCTCCCCACTACACGCTTGTTTAGCACTGTTTAGGCAAACCTCAGGGAAGAGGAGATTACCTTTATCTCAGAAGCTTTGTTTTGGTCATGAGAGAGATGAGGAGGATCCCATATGCAATGTATCGCAAGGAGTCTTGGGCCTCCGTCATCAAAGTGAGACTTTAATTTTCCGATTCTCGTACTGGGGTGCTGACTCAAGAATAGTCTTCAGGGTTTGCCCCGAGCTGTTGCTAATCTGGGAGATCCCTCTGGACTGGCCAAATGGAGAACCCCCTTAATGACCCAGCTCTATTCCAAGTATGCGCTGGAGATGTCCCTGCACCTTGTATTGCATTCCTGGATAGTCAAGTCCATCCCAACCCCTGTTATTCCTGCCACCATTGTCCTTCCTGTGAGTGCTTTCACTGTTACCTTGGAGAGAATCTAAATTTGCCCTAGAGCAGACCAGTTGGAAGGCCCCAAAATTGACAGTGGTCATCAACTCTTTGAAGTTCTCGCTACCACATCGGAGATAGTCCCCTACACTTCAAGGGGGGCCAGCGTTTTTTTTTCCTTGTCTCTCTGGATAACTTTCAAGAGGCTTGGAGCCAATGGCTACGGTACTCGCTGGAAAACCAAGGTTACGATGTGGGTTTGCTCCCTGACTTGTAGCCGCCCAAGCTGACAAAGACATTCCTCGAGCAGGCCACCTCCTGGGGGACCCAAGAGGGGCAGACTCTAAAACAACTCCATCGCGACTTTATGAGGTGTCTTCGAAAGGCGATAAGGAAGAAGAACGCTGGTGGCTACTGTAGAGGATCCAATTCTACGTCGGATCCTTGAACGGACGTTAAAGGTTGGGGCCAGCATGACAACAGCTGACCGTGGTATGAGACTGCCTGGGCGAAACGTGAGTGTGATTTATTGTCATTAAGTTATGTGTTCTCAACCTGCAATGGGTCCACAGAACCATGAACCCTGCCGTCAATGCAAAGACTCAAAACTCTCCCCTGATGAGAGCTGTGTACAAGACATCGTGGTGTCTGTTTCCACTTGTCAAGACTGGGTCGGCTGTGGGGTCTCCCTCCACCCCCCTGACAAGGTCGTGAAGGCTGATTGTGACACCTGAGGCCATGAAAACCCCCAAGCAAGTACTTCAGCCGCATGAACTCGGTCTTCAAAGGATTGCTCCCAAAGAACATATTATCCAACGTTGTGGTCGTCAAATCTTTCGGCTGATTGATGCAGCAACTGGGACCCTTGTAGGTGGCCGATTATCTGCTTGACATTTACACTCACACAACCTCTTCAAGCGAGATGTTTATGTCTACGGAGCTTTTTCCGGAGGCTACTCTTGCACAGCTTCGCACTCACACCTCCCGCTACTCGAAACTCAAGGGTGTTCAACGTGGTGCCCAGTTCGAACAATACTCCACTGGTAATATGGTGCCCAGGGGGGAAAGAGCTCCCAAGGGAGGAGCCCCTGGTGACTGCTTCGGCTATTATGCAAACATGACACCCACTAGTGTTGACCACATCGACGTCCTCTTTGATCATGCTGAGGTAGGTCTTTTTGTGGTCTTTGAGAGCTTGCCCATTGATAAAGAAGCTTAGGATGCTGGAATCCTTATGAGAGCTGCCAAGGTGTTTTTTCCCGACGCTCACAAGGGCCTCAAGAAGCTGGCTCTATTGGAGAACGTCTAGGGGGAACCGCTGCCACCCATATTTTATTGTGGCAACTATACCGCTCCCCTCCACTGTGATGATGATGCGTGTCCTGGCTTATGCGCTCAGTTGGATCTTCATGCTGACAGCAACTACGATGAGTATGCATTTGTCAATCTGGCGTATAGTTGTTACTTCGTTTGTCGAGAGAACTCTTTCTGGTGTGACTTTCCTCTTTTTCAACATGATCAATGCACTCACCCTTTTTGGCAGGACCTTTCGCGGTAGGGTAGCGATGTACATGGTACTATGCTTCCATCTAGTGAGCCTCTGCAGGCTGCAGGTGCTCCGGGGGGAGGAGGTCACCCCAACCCTCGAGTCTCTAACGGTCTTCACAAGGCCAAGCCTAAAAGGAATGCACAAGCTGCAAAGCGTTATGCCCAAGTAAGAGAGAACAGGCAGGCTATAGAGCAGTATTGGGGTGTTTAAATTATCTGGTTGTTGTCTTTGTCTGAGCAGTGAGCTCTTTGTTTGTTTCTCAGGCCACGGGTACTCTATTTGTTGTCATTTTTGTTGAAGTTCGCTACCCTCGCTATCTAACCTAGCACTGTTCAATGGTCATTCATTCTCCTGATTCACCCCACCAGACACTGTGGAGATTGAACCCCTGAAGAGATCTTTAAGTTAGAATTGAGTCGTCTGGCATCCTGTTTACCTCCTCATGCTTTCCCAGTCGAACAGCTTTTCGTTTTCCTAGCTATGTGTGATTCTCTTCACTGATTATGCACCACCCTCTTAGGCTTGTTCTGATATGTCTTGAATGCAGGCATTGAACCTACGGTCAGGCATTAGATAGCTGATGACTGTAAACAGAGCTGGGTCTTGAACGCAGCTGATTTTACGGATTGTGGTGCTAATCCATTTGAAGTCATCATAGGCTAACTATGACCAGAACGGGGACCATTGGCCTCAGAAACAGGTCAGTTCAGCGCAGCAGCTGAGCAAAGACATGATATTCAAGGTACCCCACTTCCTCATTGGGCTCCACCTTGGAGCCAGAAGGGTTATGACTGGCTGGAGAGCAGGCACGGTGCTGCAGCAATGTGCAATGCCATGCAAAGCAGGCTCGGTTTGACTTCCTGCAGTGGGTACCCGGCACGTGGAAGCCATGACTCACATTGCAAATTTCGATAGATATATCTCAGTGGTATAAGTGACTCAAGTGACAGCGAGCCCCCATCTTCTTACGGCAGTAGGAGCTCACCCCATCCGTGTATATGGCGAGGTATATACCTCTGAGGAATTTCTCTCAATCAATGACGAGGTTCAGAAGAAGGTGCTGGAGGGAGACGTTGGCTTGGAATTGCCTGGTTTACCTGCCAAATAAATTTCTGTGAGTGTGTCGGAAATCGATCACTGAAACATACACGCCAAAACCATAATTTCAGACGGGCCCTGCCAGGTGTAACGTGTAACATGGGGTGCCGGGCTGCTTGAAATGGCAACTAGGAGCTTGATCGGACTCGGAACAACGTCTCTGGTTTGCGCCAGTGGCGAAGTTACGCCGAGGCTGGTGGATTTGGTCAATCTGTAACTTTGGGAACCGGTTATAACTCATTATAACCGACGGGTTATCTCACAAAGTCTGCAAGACTTTCACACCAGTTATAATGGTCTGCAATTCTTGGTGGCATCTTATAATCACTCAGTAATTCTTGCAGAAAACTGCAATAACTAAAATGGTATATCATCGGGTGCTCAGATGCCGTGATGGACCAGGGAGGGGGTCAAAAGGCATAATCCCCTTATAAGTGCCCCCTATTTGGGCCGGATTTTACCTTCTTCGGAGTGCCGTTCACTTCCTTTTCAAGCTTAAAAGGCAACTGATACCACTTTAGGTTTGGCAAAGAGCCCAAGCTCGCTGTTGAAACCGCGAATAGTGTCAAAAATAGCACAAATTGTGGAGATAGGGGCAGGCAAGCCACCATCAGAGGGGTCCATTGGCCCATGGGAAAATCGGCTTGCCCTGCCAAAAGGCATAAACCTCCGAAAAGGAATAGGATTGGGGGTCCACCGAGGCTTATTCCTTAAGACGGTGCGGACTGTAGACATCCACCCTAGTGATCAATGCTTTCCACCCTGCATTGTAGATGCGAAGCCCACGGAGTATAAGAATAACTCCCAGAAGGAGGACAATAATCCAGCCCATTGCTATCACAAATATAGCCCCCTTGACACCAAATATTGATTCAGCGCCAATTTTGCCAGGGGCGTCTGCATACGCCGTCCCATTTGACCATAGACTGATGCTCACGAGTCTGAAAATCTCCCACCCAAATTCAGCGCAAAGGAGAGCGAGGACAACGCCACCTGGCAGAAAGTTGTTGCGCCCCAGGGCGCTGATTTTTATTCAGATAGGCGTGGATGGAGAGACAAGATCAAATGTTACCGTACCTTGAGACGTGGTGGACGAAGATGACCAACATAGGGGCCATCTCGATGTACGGCCCGCCATTGTGGTAGCCACGGTTGTAAACACCCCTGGCGTTGACGGGATGGAATGCTGCCACCGCCAACGCAGAGACGCAGATGAGCCTTATGACGGTAAAATGGAAGGTGGAGTTAAATAGGAGGTGAGGTAGCTTTGAAGATCGAGTTGTGGAATTGGAGCGGTGAAGAGGGGGAGTGCGGTCCCTCGTCTTCATGTTGGCCGTATGTGTGTGTGCGTCGTCAAAGAAGGAAGCAGATTGGGATATAGCATTCACACTTGTGCGCTATCTTTATATCTGTGGAAGCCCACCGGAGTTGTAGCATTGAAGCCTTCAGGCTTGCTTGCAAGATATGTGTTTGACGCCTCGAGGTAGGGTCAATTCAAAGCAGAACTCGATGGCCATGCTTCCATCTTGATATCGATGGTTCTATGTATCCATTAAGCTGGCTAGGCCGTGGTAGATTGCAATAGATGAGTCCTTACGGTCCACAAACAGGCCACTTTCGGCAAAGTACGCTCAACCGGAACACATCTATCTTACGGTGAGTTCGAGCAATAAACGAAGGTCCGGCCTGCCTTAAGCCTTGAGCGATGTCCAGCACTAGGATTAAGATAATCTAAAGTTTTGCGAGCCAGCGGAGTTTAAGCCTCGTGCCATGGGTATGATTACGATTCATATCATAGGCGCTTATGAGGTCCCACGTGGGCGATTATCGCAGTTCCTAAGACGAGCTACTTCATACTAAATAAAGGAACCTAAGACGAATAGTTTACTGCCTAAAAGTCCTTCCCTTCTCGTCCTAAAGGCATCTCTAATGACTGAATAAAGTCTTCAACATTCCAAGAACCTTGTAAAGGCAACGTGGCGCACCGGAGGGAATATCGATTTGAAGAGGTCACGTATACATACCTCTGGACACCGGGCGAAGTCAAACATGTGCAACTGGTCCAAACTCGTGCATAAAAATCGCTGTTATCTTCTTACCTCCCTCTCTACCCGCCTCTGCGATCTAGAGGTCGGCGGTTGTGTAATGACTAGGTAGACTCGGAAATATTGGGGTTTGTATAGATATCCCAATGTGCTTAACCTTATTTGATTTGAAGAAGATGCAATCGAACTAAGACTTTGTAACTCGAAGTCCGACCGTTACATTAAAGGAATGTTCAGTTTGGCGCCGTGACTTGCAAGACAGAAGCGTGCGCCACGCTGTGTACCCTGGTATAGCCCCCTTTCGAAGTCAAGACCATTCATGGTCAAAGCTTAAGTCAGGCTGGACCTCCATACAGCGGTTGCAGCGGAATCGTAAGTTCTGGGGTCCCTGTAGTCTCGCTCAGTCGGACTGGCGAATTTAGCAAGCCTTGATAAACGGGGTCGCACTTTGGTTCCTGGCGTACTATCAGGCAGAACATCAGATTTGGATTCCACCAAAGGTGACACGGGGCCTCGTTCCCCGGTGTGGCACTGGTAGGGCTACTATGAGGCTGAGTAGCTTGGGAATGAGCGAGAAATCTTGCTTTCCTTGCAAGATGAAATGTGCGGCATTTCAACTCACAGCCAGGCCGCTTTCGCCGTAGAAGTTCGCGTCTGTCTGAGGAAGGAAGCATTGTCACGTTTGCCATTTTGCAAGTCGTCGCCATCGATTCACCGAAATCACCAACGCGACCCATCTACTCAAACGGCGGTACCGACACAGCTTGATGTGATGGCGGCTGCCAAGAAAAATGACACGGCGCGCTGTGGGATAAAGTAGGGCGCGTAACCTGACCTTCAACCGTGAACATCACTACGACGCCTCTTGCACCCTCACGCTGTCATTTCTCTCCTGCTGAGCGACATCTAGCTCTTTCCGTGCGCACTATTGGGGCTTACCGGCACCGGCGGGTAATGGCCTCTTCCAATGATGCTCAGCCATCACGGCAGTCTTCGCGAGTACAGAAGCTTCAGGAGCAGAAGCAACTTAAGAAGAATGCCAAATCCTCTCCCAACCCAACTCCTTCGACTTCGAAAAGAGTTGGAACTAAGAGGAAAGCCGACTCAGACTCACAACAAGGACGAGCCAAGAAACCCCGCCCGATGCCACTTCCCCTCCCGGCGACTCCTGAGCCAGACGAAGACGAGAACGTAGGAGGGCTGGCTATGCTTCCCGACATGCCTCTGGATGTTCTTCACGAAATCTTTGGCCACTTGGAGCCGTACGACCTGCTTCGTCTCTCACGCACAACGCGCACTCTGCGAGCCGTTCTCCTTGGGCGGCAGTCTCGAGACATCTGGAAGAGTTCGTTCGAAAGGATGACTGAAAGGGAGGGGTATCCTCCATGTCCTGATGACATGTGTGAGCCCGCCTATGCGAATCTCATGTTTAGCTATCACTGCCATGTACGTTCAGTTGGTCTACTAATCCTGATCGATATTTACGAATGCGTTGTGATGGATTTAGGAGTGTAATCATGAGCCAGACAGCTATGGACCTATCTTGTTCATGTTCATGGAGGCCCGAACTCAACTATGCTCGGGCTGCGCCGGTACAAAGTTCGCTTTCAAGTATACGCTTCATGCACTCCTCTGCGAATGGGCCGGATTGTCATCCCCCCAGGACTGGAACTCAGAGCTGAACCTGGCTTGCGAGCGATTGCTCAAATTGGTACCGACAACTATTGATGCGTTTCACACTGGTCAAAGTGCGTAGGTATCAGCAATTCTTGCATGAACTTGGTCAGCTTATGGTTGCTGAAAGACTACGTACCTTTCGGCGAAAAGTACCACCTGGACACTCTGCGCTCGCTATGGAGCGAGTGGCAAGAATTGACTGGACAAGAAGCGAAAGAAGCATGGTTTTAAAGCCCAGGAAGAAAGAAGGAAGAAGATTGTGGCGGTGAGTTTCGACTAATTCAGAACGAATCCAAAACGAACGCTGAACGTCCTCATGTGACAGCATGCGGAGCTATGTGATGACTACATGGAGGGACGGCTTGCGCGTGAGGCGGCGGATGCCCTTGAAGAAAGCACAAAGGAGCAGCGCATGAAAGCAGCGCGTGTAGAAAGGTCGGTATCTGTCCCTTCTTGCTCACGAGATGTTGACTTTCTGCAGGGTGAAGGATTGCTTAGTTTCATTGGGATGGGGTAGGGAGATCAACGACCTTTGCCAGTCCTATCGACCAGTGTACTTGGACAAGGACTCCTACAAGCCGTTTCACAGACAAGGCACTGTTCTGCGATTATCAGAGCTTAGCGATAGGCGTAAGACACTTCGAGTCCATCATGGTTTGATCCCCTCGAATTGACGATTTAACCGTCTCTAGAATGCAACGCGGCGCTTCAGGATCCTTCCTTCTTGCAGCCTACTGTGGAATGGCTAGGTGATGTGAGACGCCAGAGGCACGAAAGAGAAAAGTTGGAGAAAATAAGAGCCAGGGTCAAGAAGTGGGTTGAGCCCCTCTACCGCGACTTTGTCTTGAGCTACAAGAGCCCAAGCGACACGATGGAGACTGAAGATGATCCTTCAACGCCAGAGAGAAGCCCAGACGCGACTGTGTTTCTCACATTCCCACCAATCGCTGAAGTCTGTCAGCTGGAGGAATTCAAGGCACCTTTGGAAGGCACTCCTTTCTTCCATGACACGGGGTTGGACGAGGCCCATGAGGATGCAAGCCAGTTCAGCAACGATACTTGGGCAGCTGGTCGTCACGCCTTGCCCGCTTTCGTCGAATCCTGGCGGACCAAGCAAATCCAAGACTTGCTCGACGTCATCCGTAACTCGCAGGCGAACGACTCTCTAAAAGTGGCTTTAGAGTTCAAAGGCGACTTCGACGAGAGCGTTCTACCACTTGCGGTGGCTGTGTTTAAATGCAAGCAATGTGAAGACAGTTTGGTCTACCCTCGAATTTTCAACCACGCATGTCTGTATCCTCAGCTTTCGGGCCTTGGCAAAATAAAGACGACGACCGAGCCTGCTCTTCCCTCCACATCACGTTCCACCAAGACAAGAGGGTCAAAAGGCAAAGGCAAGCAAGCGGCCGCTCAACCCACTCTACCGCAGACCTCACTACTTCGCAAAGCCTTGTCTCAGCAACGTGTATGGGATGCGGGCCATCTGGAGTTCCATGATGCTGCATTTCAGCATCTCCTCGTCGCCTTTGAGTTGCATGATATCCCACCCAAGGTCACAATGGATGCAATGAAGGAAAGGAATCTTTGGTTCAAGGGTACATGTACCTGCTTCATTGGCGAGCTGAAGTTCCCCAGCGCCTCAGACCGGAACACAAGGCCAGATGATATCCTCCAGCTGAATGATATGGTAAGTACGGCCTTTTGTCGACGGAACTGCATCTTAATCGAAACGTCGATACTCCCTCGTAGATTACCAAGTCGCAACCTCACAAAAAGCGTGAGGCGTATGCTGGGTCCCTCGAGATCCCTCCGGTCCAGGTTGTGAGGGCCCTCGAGAAGCGTAACGCAAAGGCTAAAGCAAAGCGAAATACGCCAAATCCTGAGCGATCCCGGGCTCCATGCTTCCTGTGTCTAGATCACCGAAGTGTAGGCCATTTGTCTCGCGATCATGGCTTTGACAAGGCAGATGCTAGATGGTACGAGAGTGTTAGCGGAGGATACTCGTGAGACTATTGGATATCTCTGTTTTCAGTTTGTAATCATATCCTCGTCAATGTGCCCGCATCCATCGCTAAATAACCACCCGTGGCTATATACCGGTCCCGCGCTCGTCAGTCTGGCTGATGCACTTTGAGCGGAGCTCAGACCAAGTGCCAATCCAGTGCAGCCTCCGCCTTTCAACACTTACCAACACCACCGTTCTCAGAATTATGTTTGTCTCTCATTGCTGAGTCTGTGCTATTGTGCTGTATTAACGGACTATGGGCCAATTAAATTCACGCGGAACTGTGAGTATATACTAAGAGGCTGCAGCGCTCACAGAATAACGTCTTGCAGCCCTCAGTTACTGTGCTCCAGGAAGGCATCACAGATGAGCTATCGCTGCAAGGTGCGTTGTGCCAAACCCGGAAGCCATCCCATCTTGTACCTAAGCTATTGGTAGATGCTATCGCTCACCTACAGATAAACGGGGGCACTCTATCTTTCTCAGGGAGGGATACCATTACTGTTAACAACTTTCATACCTTGCCGGGCTCCGAAGCCGGTACGTTTTGGCTTGCCGCACTCTTGGTGCCAACTGAGAGGCTGACAAATCCAGCGAAAGACTTCGAGAAGATTGCTTGACTGGTTCTCACTCACCAATTTCCGGGCAATGCTCATCGATAACCTAGAGAAACGAGCATCTGGCACAGGGCGTAAATTTATCGATGGCCGGCTCCTTCAACACTGGATCAAAGTCAAAGGCTCTATGCTATGGGGCACTGGGATGCGTGAGTCATGGACATGCGATTTACTAGCACATCAATTATTTACATGTCATTCAAGCGGGTGCCGGAAAGACTGTTCTGGCGTACGCTCGTTCTCTCTTTTCCTTGACCAGCAAACGTTGACATAACCTCTAGGTCCACAGTATACGACTATCTGCAGACCATCGCGGAGACAGCACCCCCTGGAGCGATATCTGTGTCTTTCGCATACTGCCGATATACCGAGGCGATGTCGGTTCGGGATATCCTTGCGTCCCTTGTGAGACAGTTCTTGGAGAGACACCCGTCTCTCATCCCGTTCGCAGAACCCCTCTATCAGCGTCACTCTCTGGAACGCACAAAGCCAACACAAGCCGATTTAGTTCGCCTTCTTGTCACCATGGCTAAACAGTTCGAAATGAGCTACTTCGGTCTCGATGGGCTGGATGAAGCGAAGGACGACGTTCAATTCAATGTTCTCAAGATATTCTCTTCTCTCGATGTCAACTTTTTCATCACCTCACGACCCTTAAAGATGCTAGAGTCGGTCTTACCTCAAGCGAGGCACTTCAATATTGCCGCGCATGAAGATGACATCGACCTTATGTTCAGGGAACGAATTGACCAAAATCCAGCCTGTGGGCATCTCTTTTCCCGCGAAACTTTCAGGGAAGAGATCATCCAGGCAATCAAACACAAGTCGTCTGGAATGTAGGCTCTCGTTTCTAGCGCTGCGTTTTCCTCTCTGCTGAGATCTTCAATCCCAGGTTTCTGCATGCTGCATTGCAGGTCGAGGCATTACAGCGCTGTCTTAACGTCGCAGACGTGAGAGAGACAGTAGACAGCTTTCCTGCCAAGTTGGAGGACATGTATCAACAAACGATGGACAGAATCTCGAATCAGCCCAAGAACCACTTCGACTTAGCAATGCGAATTCTAACATTGCTTATTCACGCACGTAGTCCTCTAACCATCGAAGACATACAGTATGCCTTGGCGATCTGTCCGGAAACCCGCTCCTATCACCCTGAGCGAAGTGTGTCCCAAGTCCACTTAGTTGCTGTTTGCTGTGGTCTTATTACACTCGATAAAGGGAGTCGGTCGGTTCGATTGATTCGTAAGTCTCTTCTATGGGTTTTCGGAGAAACACGCTAATGCACAAGAAGATTACACCGCTCGCAGTATGCTTGAGCCAGCCGTTTTAAGGCACCGCCCGCAACCTCACGCGGATTTGACTTCAGCCTGCATTGGACGACTGCTTGCCAGTGTCTATCTCACGACAGGAGGACCTCCCAAGAATGAAATTCGCCGTCCAAGTTTTGCCTTCTCAGAAATGGAAGGCTTCTTGTTACAGGGAGCATACAGACGCATGGCTGGACGTCAACCCTTCCTCACCTATGCTCTTGACCATTGGGGTCATCACGCACGCATGTGCTACAGCGGACTGAAGGACTCCATAGACGACTTCATTCATCGATGCCACTCGCTTCCATCTCCCTTCGCGAACGCAAGGAAAGTGATGCCTTTGGGTGGCCCACACTTGGCCGCCTGGCATGGTTTCTTCCACAGCTTCTCGAGAGATCAATGGGTGGCGCACCTCCACGATCGCACCCTTTATTATCGTTGGACGCCTCTGATGTGCGCTCTTAGGAATAGGCAGATCGACACTAGTAACATGCTCTCCCAACTACCGGACACCGACGTAAACGTTCAAGATTGGAAAGGGAAGACCACCTTGATGCATGCTGTTGCAGTCGGCCACTGTGGCGTCATATCCCGCCTCATAGCGAATACCAACAGTGACATCAACAGGCGAGACAATGAAGGGCCGTACTGCCTTGATTTTGGCGATAGAAGGCGAAAAAGTGGCACCCGGCTCTGCCATGGAAGCTCCCAACCCAACGATTCTCAAACTGGTACTCTCTCATCCCAAGATCGATGTTAATTCTAAATTCCTTGTCGGCAACCCCCTCACATATGCGATCAAGCTGGGTAATTATGCGGCAGCGGAAAGCTTGAGCAGTCAGCCAGGCATCGACATGAACGCAACTTGTTACGATGGGTGCACACCGTTGATGTATGCTGTAGAAGCAGGCGAAGAGGCCATGGTTGAGCTTTTCTTAGGCCACCCCAAAACGGACGTCAACGCAACCTGCGACGGGGGACGGACAGCCTTGATGAGGGCTTCACGCCATGGCCATCATCGCCTGGTACAACTCTTCCTCTCACATCCAAGCACGAAGGTGGATCAAACCTGTCACAAAGGATGGACTGCACTTGATTGGGCAGCTGTAGGTGCTCGGCAAAAGAAGAGACTACTCATCTCCCATCCTGAGGGCTCGTTACTCAGGGAAGAGTTTCGAAGGCGTGATTACAAACGTGTTAAGCGCTTGTTGCTCGACCACGAACGCAAGGTTTAGCAACCTACAACGCCTGCATGTAGTATTTACTTCTGAATTTCGAGGTTGTGGAAACAACTCACGTTGCCGTTTTGATTTTACAAGGGGTTCAAAGGGAAAAGGCAAGCAAACGGCCTCACAACCCACTACATGTACTGTATCCATGCTTCCTCTGTCCTGATCCCGAAGTGCAGGCCATTTATCTCGCTACCACGATTTCGACACAGCAGATGCCAAATGGTACAAGAGTGCAGGCGGAAGAACTCAAGGGACACACATATACTTCATAGAAAAATCTCTAAACATACGAAATGCTCGCTTGCTCTTTAACACGCGTCTTTTGCACGCAAGTCATTCTCAATGTCTCCCGGAGTTGCCAAACGGTTAAACGGTATATTGTTACAATATTACTTGAGCAGTACCGACGAATATACGGAGATAGGATGTCCGATGAGTGAACTGAATATAACTGCGTGTGTAAAGCGAATGCATGATAAAACGAAACGACACAGGAAGATATTATAGGAACTATTTTCCAAGGAAATGAAAGCCATATGACACCTCTTTTACATCACACTGCAATCTTGCGGACACATGTCTTCACATAGGGTTGACGTGTCCCCTCCCTCTTTGCCCTTCCCCTGCCCTCGACGAGCGATTAGACTCGCGGAGCTTTTCTCCGGTCCCACCACCCCGCTCAAGTTCAGAGCAGTTGCACCTGAATACTTGACACGACCCCTCTCTTCATCCTCCTTCTTGATCGGTCCACCCCTCCTCTTGATCTCCAGCCTAACTTGCTTGACACCTGGTTTCACGTTCGAAGACTTGCCGTCGGTCTTTGTCTGCTTGCTCTTCTTCGACAGGTCCACCTGGCTGTTGTTGGCACTTCCTCCTCCGACTACCGTCACTGACGAGCCTCCATTGCTCGTCCCCAGGCCTTCCGCACTCTCCCCAGGCGCGTCGTACCACCACCAGAGAGCTTGTCCTTCAATCTTCCAAGTTCCCTCGCTCGCGGTAACCTCGACGTCCACAAGAGGTCCATCCTCCCATGCAACACCATCCGCATCAGTCGTAGGGTCGTCCCATTCGTCGTCGTCATCGTCGTCATCGTCGCCTGCGTCCTGGCCATCCTCACCAGAATTTGGAACATAGGGGTAGGCTTCCAACGCTTCTTCAATAAGAGACGATGCATCATCATCCTTGATAGAGGAACTGGACGACGACGAAACCGTCGACAGGGAGCTGGTGGAAAGTTCGGCGTCAAAGGTGACTTGCGAAGGGGTGAGGCCGAAGAAGGGAACTACAGGCTGTAGTCCAATCGCCGTTTGGGAAGAGGCCAGAGTGCTATTGTACCCTCCGAGGCTGGAACTTGAATTCTGGCGAGAAGGAAGTCCGCGTCGCGCGGCAGCATCAATTTCCCTCTGAACGTCTTTACCGAACGGCCTTCGGAGCATTGGGGAGGCACCAACTACGGGCATGGGGCCTTTGGCGGAAGAACCACTGTCTTGCGATGCTGTTGCCTCAACACCGAATGGAAGGGAAACGGCTGATGGGTTCGGCAGCGGTAGCGAACTGAGGGATGGGTTGAGGGATGGGTTTAGAGACACCGCCGCACTGGATGGATCGAGCAGCCCAACTTTGCTCTCTCCCTCGCCACGTCCCTTGCCCTTTGATCCCTTGACTGCCTCCTTGCTCTTCTTCTCAATCTCCTGCGTGCTCTGACCGAACAACCGTGGGTGAGCGAAGTGCACCAAAGGCAGGAAAACCTCTGTCGCAATGGCTGCTTCATGCTCAACCCCAGGGACGGGAACAGGTGCATCCTCCGCACGGACTTCGATCAAGACCCACCAGCTTGCTCGCGCAATGTCGAGCCCCATGTTCTTGACCTTGCCGATGGTTTTGACAGGGTAAGGTCGGCTAAAGGCTTTGTACGCCCTTGCACCATCCCGCAAAAAATCGAACGGGTTGGCGTGCCAACCAAGCGTGCGGAGGAGGGCGTGCGATGGTTTCGAAGGATCAGTGGACGTCTTGGCAGCGACGAATCGGTTGACGAGTGTGGAAGGGATGGTGGATTCAATCCCGGGAGATGACTCTGGAGATGGGTCGGGTGATACAGTGGGAGAGGCAGAAGCAGATGGCGCGGCCGAATCTACCTCAGAGCAAGAGTTGGCAGAATGGCCTGCCAAGGCAGAGAGGTCGAGACCCTGGGACTCTGCCAGCGTCGAGTTCGCGCTGTTCATGGTGCCCAAGCTCGCCACGCTGAGGGTACTCGAAGCGGCGGCTACCATCGCGGAGACGGGCTCGGGTTGCTGCGTCTGAGGTCCCTTTCGCTTGTCCTTGCGGTTCGTAATACCGCTGCTAGATTGCTCGCGGGAGGACGACATGCCAGAGGTCTCCTCTTCATCTTCCTCCTCCTCGTGTTCGTCCTTCTTCTCCCCCTTCTTCGCAGCCTTGCGTTCCCTTTTCTCCTCCTTCTTCTGCCTGTGCTCCTCTTTCTTATCCTCCCTCCTCTGCTTATGCTCCGCCTTCTTATCTTCCTTCTTCTGCCGATGCGCCTCCTTCCTGACCTCCTTCCTCTGTCTATGCTCTTCCTTCTTCTGCACCTTCATCTGCTTCTTCAACTCCTTCTTATCTAGACTATCTCCCTCTGCTTCAGCCAACGTCGTCGTCCGCTCCTTTGCCCCCCAAACATCACTCAAACTCCACAAACTCAAATCCTCCCCATTCCATCCATCACCCCACATATGCGAATGATCATCCCCACAAAACGTCCACACCGTCCAACTAAGCGAATTCCCTCCCGCCTCTGTCGCATTCAAACTCGCATCCAAAGCCTTTTGCTGGCTCTCATAATTACCACGGTACTTGCCCTCCCCTCGTTGCCCACCCTTGGGTATATCCGTGTATCCATACGACCGCTTGCCATCCATATCGAACGGGGTGCCAATCTCGCCAATGACGGTCGGGTATTCACCGAGGATCTCTGCGTCGGATTTGAGGATGCCGAGTTGCTCGACGAGCGATTTGCGGATGGCGCCTTCGCCGAATTTGACGGCGTACATGGGTGAAGAGTATTTGCCGCGGAGGACACCGAGGGCGTCTGCGTTGAACCAGTTCCAGTGTTTCGTGATGAGGGTTAGGCCGTCGTAGTAGTGAGGGGAGTAGGCGCAGCGACCCTTGAGGAGATCGGCGTGTGCGGGAGGTGGAGGGAGTCCCCTGGTATGGGTGAGGGATACTGCCGATGTAGAGGCGGGCTCTTCTTGCGATGGTGGTGTAGGTGGTCCAGAACTTGATGGGGAGCCAGAAGGTGACGGTGTGGCTGGAGGTGAGGGGGCATTTCTTGCACCTCTTCCCTCGATAGCGCCAAAGGCCCCGTCGACCTCCTCCTTGATGCCTTGAGCAGTCTCCTCATCCAACTCGCCACTTGCCTCGATGGAAAACCGAGGAGGCTTTGCAAATACTGGCGGCTGGACCAGCCAGATGGCTTCCTCGTGGGCTTTGCTTATCCGCTCTTTCCATCTATGATGATGTCAGACTATGTCAAGAGGCTTTCAATACAAAAAAGATCGTACCTCAAGAAATGTGGTTTCCAGAAATCATAGATAAAGCTAACCTCGACCCCTGTTTCTGGGTGGAAGCGGAAATAGTCGGGGCGGAGGATGAAGCCCGTCTCAATGTCCCATACGCCATGGAGTGCCCAAGGACACGTTCCTAACGGCCATGAGGAGACGTCGCGCGTATAACGCCACTTGGGGTGATAACCGCTGGGCAACTCGCCTGACGTGGACAAGGAGTCTTGTGGAGCACCCAAATCGGATGTGGAAGCTGCCGGTGATGAAGGGGAGGAGGAAAGACTCGGGGACTGGGTCAGCCCACACCTTGTATCCCTTGGGATCGATAGTGACGCTGCCGTTCCTCGAGGGTCCAAGACGCCAAAGGCCCAGTTTTCTACTGTTTGCGGTGTTCCCATCCCGAGTCGAAGGCTCTGGGCAGGTGTAGGATAGGTGCCCTTCTTCAGCGTACTGCCTTGCTGCGTAGGATTTGCGTTGAGGTTTTCCCAGCCAACAAGACCCTCAAAGGGCTCGTTCAGGGAATCCCAGCCTATGATGCAATCCTCATACAGACTGCCGTTGTCCCATGCCTTGATCTTGTCAGCGAGGCGGCCAAACGCTTCAATGTAGTGCGACTGGAGGTAGTCTTGGATGTTCTGGCCATCGATCATACACTTTGGGGCAAATGTCTTGCCAGCAAAGAAGAAGGTGAAGAGTGATTGAGAGAGGAGGCGTCCATAGTTGGTAGACCAAATCATAGCAGGTAGAGTAACAGGGTCGGGTGCATGTGCGTAGGGGTATTCACAGTGAACGATTGCTGCCTGCGTAGCCGTTATTGAAGCAGGGTTTATGCCACATGCTGCCAGAGTCCAGAAAGGCGCGCCTGAGCCTCCAGAGAATCTTGACCACTGCGAAATGGTGAGCGGTTGATAAGTGTGGAGCAACGGTAAAAACTCACCGTATCTTGATGTGGGTCCATGTAGACCTTGAATCCGTACTCTCTACACTTCTCGAGTACTTTGCAAGTATAATCTATAAAGTCGTCGTCGTAGATGCCAGGACCTCCGTGCTCGAGTGCCTCCCAAGTGACCGGAAACCTCAGAAAGTTGAATCCCAGCCTCTCAGCCTTGCCAGGTGAACATCGGCACTTCCGTCATTGAGATTGAGGGGACGGCCGATGAAGGATTCGCCACCCTCTTCTGCGCTGGTCCAAAAGTCCTCGAGCTGATGAGAAAGGTGGCCTACGGGTGCCTTGGAAGCACCCGAGAGATTGACACCGCGTAGGAAGAGGGTGCGGCCATGTGTGTCAACAAATGATGATTCAAGAGTGTGGATGTAGTTTGGTGGGACGGCTTCGCCTGTTGCGGGCGAGGTAAAGGGAACCCGAGGCATGTAGTCGATTGTCAGTGGCGAAGAGGCGGTTGCGGAGAAACCAGTGGTCGCAGTGGTTACATCAATGACAATTACATCACAGCTTGGGAAATGGCAGTCGTACCACATTTCTTATCCCCGCAAGGAAACTGATGATTGCCGCGGATGTTTTTCCCCGCATTCCAGCTGTTTTCAAAACTCTAGAGAATCCAAATTTTTGACACATCTCCGCCCATGCCCTAATGCAGGAATTTTACGGTAGCAGGAAGCCACTCAGACCCACTCTCTCCAGCGCATTTCGGGAAATGGGCCTGGGCGGGAGCTGCTGCGCTCCAAAACCACCATAACTGAGCCAAAAGTGGGATAAATCGGGGCAATTTGTGCTCCTCCTGACTACGTCATTTTCTGAGATAGGAAGTGGGCGGAGATGTGTCGAAAATCAGGATTCTCTAGAGTTTTGAAATCAGCTGTCAGTGCCTGCGGTTTTTCTTCCGTTCAGCAGTTGAGCAGCAGAAGTTCAAAGAATGGGTTTGGAAGGAAATCATGTTGCACAGATTTCGAATCCCAGAGGCGGATTACCAGCAGTGTTCAAATTTCAGGTCGTTTCCCAAGCCCAGGACGAAGAAACGGCCTGAGGAACCTTCGCCAGTGTCTGCTCCAACAGAAGAAGACTTGTGAAGGCCCACGAGGGATCCATGGGAGTGCACACTTGGGTCCAAGGGTGATCTGCGAGTGCTAGTTAGGATCCTTTTGTGAGCAGCCTACCCCGTCGTATACCTTTATAATACCGTTATCGTCCTGAATGAGAGCCCTTGCACCCAGAAGATTTGTCGTTCAGAGATCTGTTGCAAGGCGCTACTGAGCCTCAGCGCCCGTCGCCCCACACTTTCCATATTGGCTGCAGTCCAAGCCTAAATATGAATGGTCCAAGATAATGTGGAGCCAAGGAGGGTGAGAAGTTCATTTCATGGCGTTTGGGACAAATCTCTTACATGACCAAGATAGCGGGGTATGGGGATAGAGTAATGCTCGACGAGAAATTCACATCGGCTGAAAGGTTTTCAGTGCAACCAGTGTTCAGGGAGGAAGGACAGACCGATGTGATGTAAAAGATAAAGGCTAGTGTATGGCAAGGCTTGGAAATCGTAGGCTTGGGACACATCATGTGATCGCGCTTGGTTTAGAATGTCACGATCTAGGTTATCAGCCGAACTCAGGTTGGTAGCCGCTCGTAGGGGCTCGAAGTACGGGAAAACATGGACCTCATGAAGCGTGCCGGACGCCCCCGACTCAGTACCATTGCGGGGAGTATGAACAATCATCAAAGGAGACTAGCGACGGGGATATAGCATGCAAGCATTTCACAGTGTAAATTTTAAGCGTCCGATGCCCGTCATCTCGAACTGCCAAACATCGACGGTGTCACCTCCAGCATATCGTCTAGGATCTACAAAAAACGCACGTGTAAACCGATACGGGTAACGCAATGTCTAATCATTCCGCCGGCGTGCCAGGAAGGAATACGACGGGTGGCGCAATGTTTTGTCGGGCGCCGCTCTCCGAGTCGGCCAGTGCACTGCTAACAATGTTCAAGTCGCCTCCCTTGGAGGCTTGACATCTTGATCTGAGCCCCCGTGACTGGCCAGCGAGGTAGGGTAGTAGTGGGTTTTCCCCTCCTCCAATGGGTGTCCCGCCCGTCATCCAGGTCAGGCGAAAGAGTGCACTAGATCGGGAGGGACACTGCGTCGGACCGCCAGCTCTTTGCATCAGAGCGTCTTCTCATTTCAACATTTGAATCCGAAGGCGTCTGGAAGCACGCTTTTTGAGAAACCCGTCAAATTTAACCCGAGTATATAAGAGAAGAGTGGGTGGTATCAAAGTAAAAATGGTATTAGGAACAATAAAGGTGTGATAGCAAGCAAAAAGGTGGTATTGGAATAAGAGGGTGGTATTAAGTGAATAGAGGTGGGATGGCAGATCAGAAGCTGCGCTTGACGTCACCCCTTGCCGCTCGACCGCCATGCGGCTCGTTCTGCCCATTCGGTCTGGTAGACTTGGTTATCTTATATATGCTAGCGCTCCACTTCCTCCTGTACCTGAAATATCAAGTGGAATAACTTACGAGCTCTGACTTCAGGCGGAACAGGCTCTTTCAGACGAGGAGTTGAGGATTTCATGATCTCACTTTCGGGTTTGAACTAAATCTGAGCCGGCGCTAATCAGAATACCACAACATCCTCGCCGATCTCCCAAAGCGAACATTGCTTTTCCTCGTCTCCTGGTCTTGAGATGGATCAAATAGGCTACCTTTACACGTGGAAACATAGCCCGGGAGCACTTTACAGAGGGTGGTATGGTAATAGCAATGAATGCCACCTTTTTATTCCAATGCCACCTTTTCCTTTCCGATCACACTCTTTTCTTCCCAATCATATCTTTTTTATTCCGCAACACACCCCTTTCTTCCCAATCACACCCTTTTTTATACCGCAACACACCCTTTTCTCCCCAATCACACCTTTTTTATACCGCAACACACTTTTGATTTTAATACCACCCCACCTTTCTCGTTATCTCCCATTTAACCCTCTTATAATCGGCTCCAGATCCATCCACTATCCAATAGTTGCTATGCCCGTCAGCGTTCTCTTTTCTTCTGCACAACACAAAGAACACTTCTCTTACGTGTATGCTGCTTCGAGGTTTGCACTCGGGTAGGTAAAGTCAAGATAACCATGTGCGTGGTGGAGAATCTTCGAATTCAAAGGCATGGAAATGCGACAAACGAGCCTCATGCATCTCCTACGTCTTCGGTTCGCTTCCGTTGCACCTGTCGCGGCGAATTAACTTTGAATTGATGGCGCTAGTCTCACTTTGCACGGCGCTAATACCCTGGCCAATGTTATACATCCCGACAGTGCTTAAAAGCTAGCCAGCCACGCATATCATTGGCATCCCCATCTCTTCCTCTCGATGAAGTCCATCTTCTACGGCGCCATCGTCAACGCCCTTCTAGTATCTGCAGCATGTCCATTCATGGACGGCGGAGCCTCCCTCGAAAAGAGGCACGAGCAATCTCCTGCTGGTGAAAGGCTCCCCGGAGACGACGGCTTCCTTGACGAGTTTGTTGTCGACGATAGCGACGTATACGCCACCACCGACTTTGGCACGCCCGTCAACGATCGCACCTCGCTCAAGGCTGGTCGACGCGGTCCTACACTCCTCGAGGATTTTGTCCTGAGGACCAGGATAACCCGCTTCGACCACGAACGGATCCCTGAGCGTGTTGGTGAGTGCAAATTACTTGGTAGTAGGAATAAAATTTGACCTCGCCCCATGTTTCTAGTCCATGCCCGCGGTGCAGGTGCACATGGCTATTTCGAGTCCTACCAGGACTGGTCCAATATCACAGCCGCTGGATTCCTGGGCAAGGCTGGTAAACAGACCCCGGTTTTCCTTCGATTTCTCCACCGTTGCAGGCTCCAGAGGCTCGGCGGACGTTGTTCGCGATGTCCATGGGTTCTCTCTTCGGTTCTATACCGACGAAGGGAAATTATGGTATGCGGTTCATTAAAACGGGCTGAAGCGAAATGGCTCTGACGATGATGGGTCTAGACATTGTTGGAAACAACGTTCCCGTTTTCTTCATTCAAGATGCGATGCAGTTCCCCGATCTCGTACATGCTGTCAAGCCTCGACCTGATAAGGAGATGCCTCAAGCCGGAACTGCTCACGATACGGTTCGCCTCTTACTCGCCCGAAAATGCCTCATTAGCTTACTCGACGTTCCTCTAGGCATGGGACTTTCTTCTCAAGAAACCCTTCGACAATGCACACACTGATGTGGGCACTGTCAGGTCATGGGATCCCTCGCTCCTACAGACATATGGACGGATTTGGTGTCCACACCTTCCGATTCGTCACCTGACGAAGGAAAGTCCAAACTCGTCAAGTTCCATTTTACCAGCAAGCAAGGAAAAGCGTCTCTTATCTGGCCTGAGGCCCAGGTCCCTCAACGGCAAGAACCCTGACTTCCATCGTCAGGATCTTTGGGACGCCATCGAGGACGGGAACTATCCCGAATGGGAAATGGGTGTACAGGATCATGGAGGAAGAGGATGTCCTCAAGTGGGGAATCGACCTCCTCGACCCCTACGAAGATTGTCCCTGTCGAATATGTCCCGATCACCCCTCTCGGCAAGCTAGTCCTCAACCGAAATGTCCGCAACTACTTTCGCTGAAACCGAACAATCCATGGTGAGTCCCTTTCCAAACTAATGCTCGACTCAGACTAGCTCACCTGCTTGTATGACAGTTCTGTCCTGGCCATGTCGTCCGAGGCATTGACTTCTCCGACGACCCTCTCCTCCAAGGGCGCCTCTTTCTCTACGTCGACACGCAACTTTCCCGCAACATGGGTAGCCCGAACTTTGAGCAGATCCCAATCAACCGCCCGCGCTCCCCTGTCCACAACAACAACCGCGACGGTGCTGGCCAGCAGATGATCCACAGCAACATCTACGCGTACGGAGAGAACACCCTCAACAACGGCGCCCCTCAGCCCGCCAACCAGACCCACGGAAACGGGTTCTTCACGGCGCCCTCTCGCCAAATGGATACCGCCTTCCTCCGCGAAGTCTCCCCCACATTCACCGACTTTTGGTCCCAGCCTCGCATGTTCTGGAACTCGCTTCCTGCGACTGAGCAGCAGATGATTGTCAACGCTGCTCGGTTTGAGCTTTCCAACGTCCAATCTGCGGCTGTTAGGCGGAATTCGCTTATCCAGTTCAACCGCATCTCTAACGAGTTCGCCAATCGCGTTGCAGCCGGTCTTGGCGCCCAAGCGCTTGAACCCGATGCGACATACTACAACGAGAACAAGACGGCGAATGTTGCGACTTTCGAGACAGGTCCTCTTCCAAGTATTGTCGGCTTCAAGGTCGGGATTCTGTCGACTACCCAGAATGCGGCTTCGATGGATCAAGCCAAACAGCTTGCTGCAGCGCTTAAGGAGAAGGGTCTGAAACCCGTCATCGTCGCCGAGATCTTGGTGGAAGGTGTTGACGCGACCTACTCTACGTCCGACGCTGTGCTCTTTGACGCCGTCGTCGCTGTTGACGGTACACAGGAGATGTTTGAGAAGGGTTCATCGCTCTACCCCCACAGGACGGCCAGCCCAGATCCTGCGGGACGCATTCAACTATGGCAAGCCTGTTGGTGCTGCTGGATCTGGAAAGGCTGGCTTTGACTCGAGTGTCGTGTCGAAAGCGGGCAGCGATGAGGCAGAGGCAGGAGTTTACATTGTTGATGACTTGGCTGAGTTGACTTGTCCAGATCGAGGAGGGGTTGAAGACGTTTAAATTCACCAGCAGATACCCTCTTGACTCCTGAATGCAGGAGAACACGCTCATTACATTTTTATCAGATACCCTGTTGTCTCGGCGTCACTTTGAACTAAATACCGCATGAAATAATATGGACTTACCAGTACTTCGAGCGTTGTTCGTTCCCCAACCGTCAGGCGCTCTTTCATGACGCTGGGAGAAAAAGATGATTCCGATTAGATCTACAATGTATACATAGGGAAAGCGAATACAGTGGCTAATGGTGTAGTGCTCTAGATGCAATAAAAATAATGAGGTGTCCCGTATAAATAACAAACAAGGGGTAGGGTGACGTTGAGCGAGCTGTACATTCAGCTTGTAGGGTGGATCCATCCGCAGTTTAAACGTGGAACTATGTCCTCATTTTGACCTTTGCACCTAGCTTTGACACAATCTCAAAGCACAACACAAGCAGACCCTGGCCCACGAGATCCATCAAAGCAGAATGCACAGGCAACGCGTAGATGTCTGGATCTCGATTTTTCGACCAGAGCCAATTGGTGAGGTAGCGTGCGACAATGAGCTGAAACAAAGACCTGAACCGGACGTTAGCACACGGCGAGATGAGGTTCGAAAAGTGACATACAGCAAAGCAAAAGAACAAGATCGAAAAGAGGACAAAGAGGATGTCGATTTCTAGCCATCCAAAGGCGTGTAGAACGGCCAGGAAGACAACTTCGACGGGGAGGGTGATAGTCATGAGGGTCATCATAACCAGCCGCCAGCCAGGCTCTTTCTGCGACGGGGATGTGGTGCCAGGGTGGGAGATGGCATAGGCTGCTGCGTGCAGAGCGGTTGAAAGACGAGAGACGAAGATGGAGCCCGCTGCTCCTGGGAGGCCTAGCAAGGTGATTAGTGGCGAAGATGAATCAAGTGGCGATCACTTACCACTTATAACTACGGCCAACACTGCGAAACCTTCATACTTGCTCACAAACACGTCCAGAATCATTCCCGTCGCGCTGCTAATCATCATGGCTCCAAGCAGAGGTGACCATCCTTGCAAGATCAAGCCTTTGACTTGCTCATTGCGTAATGTATACACCAGACAGGCAATGGCAATCGCCACTGTGGCAAGTCCGACTATGAACGGTAAAGGTGTGTGCAGGAAGGGAATGAGGAGGGTGGAGACGAGGCCGATCATACAGAGAGTGACCAGGTCACCGAGACAAGACGCGACGGCAGGCGCAATATTGTCCGGATCAAGGCGGTATCTGCGGCAGAAGAGAATGAGGGCACACATGAAGGACCCAAGGACGAGGCCTGAGAGAAAGGCGGCAGACATGGCCGTTGATGCGACCATGATGAGGGTTGCAAGGCCATTACTTCGAGGTTCTGGATCGGGTGGTGGATGAGGCATAGGTTTTCTGGACTGCATTGGCGATGAGCCTGTTTGCTGGGGTAGAAAGTTACCCAGCACCAAGGAAACACACGAAGCAAAGAATGACACGGAAATGGCTTGCACTTGGAGAAGCGTCCAGTTTCCAATGATCAGGGCTCGTCGGACCACTGGGTCGTCGAGTTCCCCGATGTTGGCTGCCGTCGATAGGCGAGCTGAGAGGTTCATTTCGAGGTTTCCTTGCAGATTCAGGACGGCAGGGATGATCATTATGAGTTGGTCGACCTCACGCATCGCCCGCCAACGCTGAACATGCGTGTTAGAGCCAGCCGAGGCAAAATCGCGAATGGACATACTGCGACTTGGTCCAATAGTTTTCCTGAGAATAACAGCGAGACTGTTGTTAATAAAAGTGTCGGTGCGCTCTATGGCTGATCCTGAATCCACTGGTCTTCAATGAGGAAGATGTGACGGACCTCTAGTACAATCCATTTTATCTGCTCCCAAATTTCGCGCGTTCGCTGCAGTCGCGACGGTAATGGTGGAGGATAGCTATAGCCATTTGATTCCCTCGAGCTCGCCTAAAAGTCCTTGCTGTCCGTCGTCACTGTCATCGAAATCATCGTCCGACTCGTCGCCCGACGCTTCCTAGCGCTTTTGGTGGTGACAATGGGGGCGCTCGCTTGACAACGTCGTCCGATGCCAATGAGTTCGATATCTTCATCGTCGAACGTCCTGACGTCCCGGTGAATGGCCATTCATGGCTGGTGGTTGTTGGTGGTGACCAAGGCCAGTCGGTGGCAGCGCTCAGCGAAACATGCCCAAGGACAGGGGCGTGAGAGTATTGTCTGATCTGGGTTAATAGCCGCCGTCAACGTTCTTGCTTCTGACCACCATTATCACGTCTGACATTGTCCTCGATTTGTGGTCTATTCGACTGAACATCGGCCTGTAACGCATTGGGAAACGGCGCGTAACGGTGTGCGCCAGCCAGTAGCGCCAGAACTGTCACGTCCCAGGCTGTAGGTCCACCAGGAACCCAGGTCGACATGTCCAAATTAGCCCAGTTCCCGGTACCCCCGCCGGTGCGTTCTTCACTGCTGAAGAATGTACCGGACATGGCTTCGATGCCCAACATCGAGGAGCTCGAGCAGCTGCAGAATGAACTCAAGATGCTCAGGCAGAACGCTGTTGCGCGGAGTAAGAAGGCGAGCGAGGACCTGAGGACAATACACGAGTCTATGAGACGGCTCAAGGAGAAGGAGAAGGGGAAAGCTAAAGCGGTTGAAAAACTCAAACGGGAACGCGACTGTACGTGATTCTGCTATTGGGAGTATAACCGCTGTTTCACAGAACTTACAACCGTGTCCATGCCGTCATTGCTCTCGTGCTGCATTGTTCCACGAACCTATGCATGATCTTGTGACTGGTGTGCACTTCAACAGACACTCCCTCATTACACGAAGAACGGCACTATCCAGGGTCCAAGCCTCGTACCGGCTCACAACCACTGGCATCAGGCCGTTCCTCTGTTGATCCCCGACGGTCGTAAGCAGCGATCTTCCCAATCAATGTGGCGTACCTGACCTGTGTTCCAGAGCCATTGACGACAAGAAGAAGAAACGCAAGCATGCAGAGGTCGACCCTGATAGCGATGGGGGACACAGTGAGTGCACCTCACACTCTGCAGTGTGGCAGTGGCTCAGTCGTTCCCAGGTTCACAACGGAGAAAGGGGTCCCCTGCTGTGTCCAGTGGCCCATCGCATTCACAGAAGGCCTCAAAGGGACTTCCCCCATCCGTGATTTCGTATCCAAAAGTATGGATCGTCCCTCACAAAACTGGTATTCACTGAACTCATGATAATCCCTCACTGCCAGGTACCGTTTGGCAGCCAGGACTTTACAATCCCACCTCCTAGCACGCTACTCTCTCCTCGACCGCCCATACCCGTCCCACCAATACCAGGGCCTTCGAAACCGACAGAAGTCACCGAGGATTTCAGCAAGCTTAAACCACCAGCACATACGCTCGTCACGACGTTTTACAGCAGTATAGAGGGTTACCTACGGCCCATCAACGAAGAAGATGTCGGCTTCCTCGAATACACAGGCGATGAAGTCGAACCTCTCGTGATGCCCAAATTGGGTGTGCACTTATCCTCGAGGTCTGGGAAGAGCAAGACGCAACTGGGCGTCCTGTACTCCCAGGGAAGGGGAAAGAAGGCACCTGCGTCTGCATTTTGTCGCACCAAAGCCCACATGGGATCCCTCGACACTCAGCGAGGCTGATTTACTGGTGGAGGAGAAGGGACATGGGCCGTTGACAGAGAGGGTGATCAGCGCGCTATTACCTATACCCGACGCGAGTGGGAAGTGGAAGGGCGTGAAGGCTGCTGAGGATGCGATGGAGGGGAGGCCTGGAGGAAGCGGCGCAGCTGCCGCAAGGCGGAGAACGACTCAATGTCACGGATCTGGAGAACCGTATTCGGGATACGATGAGGTATCATGGGCTTTTGGACTCTGTGGTACGCCAGCTTACTATTACCCTTGAACAAGCCAAAACTGAGCCCTGCCAAAGCAACCAGATTTTAGCGAAAAGGTCGATGACCCCATCGCGACAGCGCTTCGACAAGCCCAGTCAGAGTTTCGAGTGGTGCTCGCGACGAACAAGCTGCGCAAAGAGCGTCTAGCGTCCATTGCTCGTGATCGCCTTGGGTATCAAGAGTACCTCGAAATCCGGGATACGATCGACAAGAACATCACCAATCTTTACAGCAAGCTGCAGAAGAAGGATGTACCGAAACTCAGCAAGAAGAAAAAGAAACCTCTGGCGGGTGCAGCAGCTGCTTCAGCGGAAGCCAAGGCTGCTCGAGACGCTGCTAATGGCGATGTGTACAACGCCGATGGCACGACACCTGGTCCTGGCTCCATGCCTTGCCCCGCAGCATCCGGTCTGACAGCGGATGATGACAACCGGCTCACTGTCAACGACCAGCTCAAGCATTTGGTGGAGACCAGAAGGAAGTGGGTGGAGGTGGTTGGGAGCGTGTTTGAGGAGAAGCAGAGGATGCAGCCTGGGAGAATTTGGGGGTTTCCCAAGGAGAGCGTATTTAAGGATGTGGAGGAAGAGGTTAGGAAGGCGTTGTCGATGGAGGGTGTCGTTTTTCCTCCAGGGTTTGGAGCGAAACCAGGAGGGGATGGCGGTTCAGCCTCAAGTGGCAGTGGTGGGATGGGGTCAAAGCCGAATGGAGTTAGTGTGAATGGGCTTCTCAAGGCTGATAAAGGCAAGGCAAGGGTGTCCTTGGACGCGATGGACACTAGCTGAGCGTTGGAACTCGCTACCCATTCTCACCCTTCCTGGCGCAGCGGAGGCAAGCCGCCGGCCGTTGTCATCCTTTCACAGACCAGCACCTCCCACTTAGGATCTCTCCTCCGACTTGTTACCGGCATAAAGTGGAATGCGCCCGTCGGGCCCTCCCCTTATTTCTTCTTCAGGATATCAACGTCATCTTCATCGTTTCGTGCACCTTCGGAGTTCACTTGGTCCCTCTATTTTTCCGTCTTTCTTTCCACCGCCCGCCAATTCGTACACTTTTCTCCAAAGCTCTTTTTATTCATTCATATTGGAGACTCTTTTATACTTAGGCCCTTTTTACTATTACAGCATCCCACTATATTTCGTCTTTCCCCTTTCGCATTTTTCATTCGCTCTGCAGTACCCCACCCGCCCGTCGCACAAATCGCAATCCCGATGTTTTCATGGCTTAATCGATCCCTTCATTTCCGCCTCCTTCGTCCTGACCTCTTCATACTAGACCGACGGCTGCTGCAAATGGTTGCGTTGGACAGTAGGTCCCGGCGGAAGGAACGCTTCCGAGTCGGGATGACCCCAATCCAACAGAGTCTCGCGAGGCTTTCTCCCTGCATCTTTCTTGGCAAGCAACGTCAATTCAACAGTGTGCTCTCTTATGTGGTTTTTTTCAACGCTTGCTTCAGGCTCCCCAAGACCCACCTGTCTCGCACGAAAGCGGTGGGAGTAGGGTTATCTTCGGGATGCACCTGCCCCCATGGCCTTCCCTGTCAAACTATTCATTCAATCATTCTAGGGCGACTCGTACATCTCATCAAGGTGATGGTTCCTTTGAGTACCGAGCGTATTTGCTTGCTTACCGGTGCATGGCTCAGGTCAATCAGGGTCAATCAGGGTCAATCGCCATCTTATAACCACCCCGAGATGGTTGATGGTTCCTCTCAGTTCGGACGGAGCCCAAAGTCGAATCCAGTAAAGTTTTGAAAGTAATAGAAAGTGTGGGTGGTTCTCAATTAACCAATACGTTACTTTCTTGATCATTCCTGGCTTTCTGTGCAGCTTAAATCCCCGACTTGCGCCGACTTGCCGTCTGGCCGCCGGATGAGGGGCTGAGCGTGATGGAAGCACCAGCAGCCATGTGGTTGAGGGCACTCATCTTTTCCATCTACTGTCAAACAATGGCAGTTCCCATCCATTCTCAGAAAAAAAGGTAAGAGAGTGCCTGACCAGCTTGAACACCCGCTAATTTGGCTGTCGCTCTGCCGGCTGTCAGCGCAGGACAGTCGCTGACTGATTCAGATGGGACCGATACAAAAAGCAGAGTGTCGTGGAAAGAAGGCTAGCCACTACCTAGCACCCTCTTTCGCTATTTCCTGACAATGCCTCTGTCCAACTTCTCCAGTGGGGCAACACCCTTGCACCATCCGATCTTGTCCTCCTCCACCCTGGATGAAGTGCCAAAGCTTCAGTCGGCGTTGACTTGGACGGCGTCCATGGCCGGAAGCGTGTCATCTTCGGATACAGTCGCACTGATTTACAGCATTGACCCAACAGTATTCATCGCTGCCTTGCTTGTCGTCGTGACGGCCTATCGAAACCTACGCTTTCGCGCCATCCGAAGTCTGGAGCAGAAGCATGGAGCTACTCAGGAGGAATTCAGAACATTGACTACAAGGAGGCTCAGAAAATCCTCACCAACCTCTTCATGCTCGAAGCGCCATGGCTTTTCCTTACAGCGAAGGATTTTGCCTTCCTCCGGGTACAGTCTTTTTCTTCCCGCCCCCTGTAGCCCTGGCTTAATGGGTGATTTACAGGCTTTTGGAATAACGAAGATTGCCAAAACGTCGGTCAAGGCAAAGAAAATGGTTGAAGAGACTGGCCTTCGCTATTCAGATACGCTCATCTTTGCCACAGAGTGGATTTTGAATCCTTTGGACTCTGAACGTGCCATTCTCTCTATCAATCGCGTCAACTACATTCACTCGCAGTACAAGGGGATTGAAGAACCCGAAATGTTGTACACTCTTTGCCTCCTCATGTGCGAGATCTTCGTAAGCGCCATACTGTACACTATCAATCTGCCCTCCACTCACCGACGGCTCGTATTCAGGACTGGATCGACAAGTACGAGTGGCGACAGTCAGTGCCCTTGGAGCGGTATGCGAGCCATGTGTTCTGGACAGAAGTTGGAATCAGGATGGGTATCGCTGAGAACGTCATTCCCAAGAGTTACGAAGAATGTGTTGAATTCATCAAGGTCTGATTGACGCTATTTTGGCCTTCGGAAGATGAACTGACCCTTCTGGATAGGAATTTGAAGCCGCGGAGATGCACCCATCAGATGATAGTGAACGGATTGCTCATGGTATCATCAAGCTCTATGAATCGACCCTGCCCAGCTTCATGCGACGGGTATTCACCCATACTTTGATCTCTTTCATGGGACCCCGGCTTCGTGCTGCCATGGGGCTCGAGTCAGAGTATGAACCTTCCGTGTTCAGATTTATTACAAGAAAAATACTGCCGCTCGCCCTCTTCATCCGCAAGCGATTCGTTCGCCATTGTATGCTTCCGCGCAAGACAATTCCGACAGTCTTTGCTCCTTCGACCAATAACGATGGCAGAACACACGTTGTCTACTGGCAGATGCTACCTCACTATGCGCCCGCTACGCTATGGAACCAATGGGGTCCTCACGCAATCTACTGCAGACTGTTTGGCCTGGATCTTCCCGGAGAGAAGTGGAAAAGCCAAGGATATAAGATCGAGGAAGTTGGATATGGAGGCAGAGGGTCTGAAAAGGTGTTGGAGGTTTTGGAGAAGGCTAAGACTGGTGGGTGTCCCTATTCGACGTTTGGAAGAGTCTCAGACGAGCGGGAGCTTGGCGGTATATTTGAGAGATATGGGACATGTACGATGGACGTTTGCAAGGAGGTGGAAATCTGATTGTTCTTAGTTCAAACACAAATCTCGTTATTGGGAAATTCTTTTCTAAGAATAGTGCTTACATTTCACACCTCCGAATCGGAGCAACGACAAACCTTGCCCTACGCTCGATGTTCTCATTGAATTGTTTCCTGCAGCGCTCATCACGGAGTCACTAGTCCTCGCCATTCAAAAAGTGAGCCCGGCGAATTAGCCGAGGTACTTGCGGAGAAATGTGGCCGTCCCGGTAAACTGAGGTGACAAAGGATGATAAGGGAAGCTGCTCATGCTGCACACGTAGACATGATGCAATGACCAAACGAGGTGAATGAAACCGAGAAGACCGGCGATGATTCGTACTGTATGTACATGTACGTGCTGGGCGCTGTCACGGACCGACCACTACGTATGTGTTGCGATAATGAGCAATACATAAGGCAGAGCAATGTAAAAGAGCGCATTGCAATCCCCGGCTTGGCTGCAATGTCCCTCCCTAACATCTCTGATGGAAGCGTGCTGTTGCATCAAGCAATCTTGGCCCCTCCCGTCATAGACTCTGGACTCGCCGTCCACAGCCTGCCACCTTCCCTTTCTTCGTTGTCATCCCCGACATTGGAAAACACTGGAGTCTCATCATTTTTGCATCTAGCTCTGAGCCTGCTCACTGTCGACAAGAAGCTCCTCGCCGCGGGCTTCGTTGTGGCCGCAACTGCATATTTATTGACTGTCCACCATCTTCGATTCCGTGCCATCCGAGCCCTGGAAAAGAAGTATGGGTCTACGCAAGAGCAGTTTCGAAACATCGACTACAAGGATGCCCAATCCATCCTAGGAAACCTCTTCCTTTTAGAGGCACCATGGCTCTTTCTCAAAGCCAAGGATTTTGCTTTCCTCAGGGTATGGCCTTGTCGTAACGCTTGATGCAAGTTTTTGCTAATCCAAGTTTTACAGGCTTTCGGAATATCGAGTATTTCTGAGACGTCTGTCAAGGCAAAGAAGATGGTCGAAGAAACAGGCCTTCGCTACTCTGATACCCTCGTCTTTGCCACAGAGTGGATCCTGAATCCTTTGGACTCTGAGCGCGCGACTCTTTCTCTCAACCGAGTGAACTTCATCCATTCGCGCTACAAGACAATCAAGGATGAAGAGATGGTCTATACCCTTTGCCTTCTCGTCTGTGAGATCTTTGTAAGTGCCAATGTCTTTTTGTTATCAAGTATATATTCAATGTGACTTACGCTTCCTCTGCAGGACTGGATCGACAAGTACGAATGGAGGAAGTCAGTACCCCTCGAGAGATATGCCAGTCATGTCTTTTGGACGGAAGTTGGCATTCGGATGGGCATCGCCGAGAGCATGATCCCAAAGTCCTTTGAAGAATGTGCTCAATTCATCAAGGCAAGTCCCATTAAATCGACCCCACGCTACAGTTGGTCTAATCGCTCGCTTAGGACTTTGAGGTTGCAGAGATGCATCCGTCCTATCACAACGAGCGCATTGCTCGTGGCGTGATCAAACTTTACGAATCCACCCTTCCTAGATTCGCCCGCCCACTCTTCACGAACATCCTGATCTCCTTCATGGAGCCCCGACTCCGCTCGGCCGTGATGCTCAGATTGGATAGCAAATCCTTGATTGTTGGCACTATCACCACCAAAATGCTGCCTGGCATCCTCTCTCTTCGCAAATGGTTTGTCCGACATTGCATGCTCCCACGAACAATAGTTCCAACTGTATTCGCGCCGACTGGTAACGGCGATGGAAGGACACATGTTGTCTATTGGCAGATGCTGCCTCATTACGCACCCGTCACCCTCATGGGAAACTGGGGACCCTACGCCCTTTACTGCAGGTTGTTTGGGCTCGACCTGCCTGGCAAGAAGTGGATGAATCAAGGGTACAAACTCGAAGAAGTTGGTTATGGAGGCAGAGGGTCAGAGAAGGTTTTGGAGGTCATGGAGAAGGCCAAAAGTGGTGGATGTCCGTATTCGACTTACGGCCGGGTGTCAGATGAGCGCCAGCTTGGTGGTATTTTCGCCAAATACGCTTCTTGCCCGATGGCAAAGGACGATAAAATCTAATCCCGCCGGATACGGGTTTAGCGCTACTTAGATAACTTTGAATACCCAAAGAGTGCAATGCTTTGATTCATGCTGCGGTAGTTGATACATATTTGTGAGCCCCGTACCGAGACCAAACGACTCATTTTTCGGAAGTTGCCCCTGCCCGCTTCAACCCAGGCAATGCCTACTTGACCATCCACTCCGACTCCTGACGATGGCGGGAATCAATGAACTAGTACTCGGGGCCAACAAGGGGCAAGGCAAGCTGTCATTGATGCAGACAGACGTGAGGTTATGAGAAAGATAAAAATCATTGCGCCGCATATCAGTCTCACCAATGTTGACTGTCGATTCCCACGCACCTGTGTTGAGGTTCGATAGTTTGAAGTACACTAGGCCTTCTCACTGGTGTCCGTATCTGAAAAGATGCACAGCGAAACGGCACCTTAGAACTCCGTAATATAGAAATTTCGTCCCGATACATGGCCCATAGAGGGAGAAAGGGCAGAATACGAAGTGCCATTGGGTATACTTGAGACCTGTATAGACCAGTATTAAAGGAAGTGCCCTATGGCAACGCAGAATAGTAGTTCGCATACAGGCACTATCGTAGACCGCGGGAAAAGGTTGTCTGGCCGAAAGAAGCTGAGCTAGTGGAGTGGGTCCCCTGCATGGGCGTTGCATATTGTCCTGCACCAGGCGACTCGAGCTCTTGAATCTGCTTCGGTACGGTTAAATTGGATTATGACTGTGAGCACGGTGGTTTAATCACATGACCTAAAGCATCCCGCATGCAGTCGCGCTGTGCAGTGACGCCGGGGCAGGGAGGTAGGGCTGGATGAAGCAGCCAGTCGACGGGTGGGATGGCCAAACCGAGGTCAGAGTGGGGATGAAACTTTTAGACGACGCCATTTATCCGTATTTTTGACATGCAGAGTTCTGGCAGGAAATTGTCCCGCTGATAACCCCACAGTTTACGACTTGAATAAGTAGATGCTTCGGTACGTGAGACAGGATTGAAGGACATCGTGCGTCGAGTGGTGGGTGGGGTATGATGCAGAATTAGTCCTCAAGAATCAAAACACTTGGTCCACAGTATGAGTAATGAAAATCGCGACAGATAGGCCCCAAGCGCGTCGATATTTGAGATAGAGTCTGTGCTCGCTTCTGATTTGTTCCTGGGTGGCAGTGCAAGCAAAGTTCGAACGAGCAAAGCAATTAGACCCTTACTACTTGCCATGGGTCTCCACACACTGAGAGGTGGCCCAATGATGGGCTTATTTCGCATTGCCACTGCCTTGCCTGGAATAGCTGGATCTAAGCCTCGCTCTTTACCTCTTGCGTGCAGGAAGTCGTCGCTATCGACCCTAACGAGGGAGCCACCCAAGTCGGAATACCATTGGATAGATGGTGCAGAGGACATCAACCGCTACGCGCCTGGGGGTTATCACCCTGTCAATCTTGGAGACGTTCTACATGGGCGATATCGCATCGTGGATAAACTGGGGCACGGGGCTTATTCCACCGTCTGGCTTGCTCGGGATACTCGTCAGGAGCAGTATGTCGCGCTCAAAGTCTGCGTGGCAAATTCACTGCCCAACGAGACCAAGGTTCTCAAAGACATCTCCACATCGTCGCTACTGTTTTCATCCAAGTACCAAGGCCCGAACTCCCTTCCCAAGATACTGGATGAGTTCACAGTCGACGGTCCCAACGGAACACATACTTGCTACGCCACACCTCCCGCACGCGCCACTCTACACGACGTGGCGTTCTGTCGCATTTTCAGGCTTGAAGTTGCGCGAGCGCTGTCTGCTGGACTGGTGCAGGCCGTGGCATATCTGCATTCACAGGGTTATGTTCATGGAGGTTTGTATCCGTTTTTGTGATTCATTTCCCTTGGCTAACAGCCAACTGTAGACATTCATCTTCACAACGTGCTTATTGCTCTTCCTGCTTCTTTCAATAACCTTTCGATTGAGCAATTCCGCAAACAATATGGCGGACCCGCCGTTGTCGATGTCAGCCGGTATGATGGCCAAGAGCTTCCGCCCAACGTACCTGCAAAAGCTGTTCTCCCTCCCTTCATAGGGGGCAAGGCACACACGATGTTTCTCCCAGAAGCTCGTCTCATTCTGAACGACTTTGGAGAGTCATATGCCCCTGCCAAAGAGATCCGTCTGGGGCAGGACTGCCACACACCACATCCGTTTCGACCTCCAGAAGCACACTGCGAGCCTGACAAACCGCTGTCGTATTCAGCCGACATTTGGAGCCTAGCCATTGTGATATGGGACATCCTTGGCATGCAGCCCGTCATAACACCCTATGTCTTGGATTCAGAGGACGTGATCGTTCAGTATGCCGATGCTCTGGGTCCTTTGCCGCAGAAATGGTGGGATGCTTGGGAGGAAAGGTCCCAATTCTTTGATGACGGGGGACTACCTACAGAGCGTGAAGTCTGGCCGCCACTCGACCAGTGTTTCGAAGAAACTGTCCAGAAGTTTAGACGAGAGAAAAAAATGGTGGAGTTCGGGAAGGATGAGACGGCGGCGATCTTGAAATTGATGCGGCGCATGTTGGCCTTGCGACCAGAGGAGCGACCGACAGTAGAGGAAGTCCTTAACTCGGAGTGGATGGTCAAATGGGCGCTGCCTGACCTGAGGCAGGTAGAGATGGCATCCTATCAGCAGTGGCTGAGGGAAATTGTGTCAAAGGCGTCGATTCCCGTTTGGGGTGATGCTGGTATGTTGAAAGCGCCTTCAAGTGGGGCTTTGGTTCCTCAACTACTGAATTGAAGCGCCGTGGGTCATTCCTTACCGTCGCATCGCATTACAGGTTCTGTCTCTGATGTGTTTTATTTCTTCAGGAATTCATTCATTATTGTAAAATACGTCGAGATGTAGCGTGACGTGTGCAGTTAGCCAGAGGAAAGCTATAGAAAGCTGTTGACGTCTCGCAGCTCATTCAGTGTTGCACGATTCCAGTCGTTTCTGTGTTGAGGCTTGAAATCGCGCTCAACGGTTGGGATATCAATGTCTGATGTAGAATTCAAGCATGATGCCAGCTTCCTCAACATGCTGCGCCGCTCTGTTACAGATGTAGATGGGTTGGTTCGCCTCATTGGATTGCTCCCCCAATCTACTGAACATTGAAGTGGAACGATCTGAACACTTTTCAGCCAATGAAACGTCCGAAGCGAGCCCTTGGGGCTCAAAGGTCCTCGTTGACATATTCAAGATTCGCCACCCCAAAGGCGGGAGTTTATGATTCCTTCAATTCATACAACAGGAGGTGGGCTTTTGCCAAGGGCTCAAACGAGTAAACTCACCTGTCAATGTACCCTCCACTCAAGATAAACATTTTTGTCTCGTATCGCAAGATGCCAAAGAGCCGCAGTTAAAAGTCCAAAATCTGATGGAATTATCGAAAACATGGGTGCCTAAAATTACAGATGGGATAAGAGGGCGTATGCGGTCTAGTAAAGGGGGAGGATGCAAATGTTTTGATATCACCGCTCGTTGGCAGCAGCAACGAGGCGCTCAGCTTCTTCTGCCACCACCTCAGCGGCACCAGGGAATCGAGGCTTGATGGAGTTGACGAAAGGCTTGGGGCGACTGTAGAGAGCATAAAAAATCAGTATCAACTCACTCTACCAAAGATCAGAATGAAAGCACGTACACGACGAGACCCTCATTGATATACGCGTTCTTGTCGTAGGTCATGGGAGTTCCATCAGCGTTCTTTGCCGGCGAGATGGTGCATGCCCAAAGGATTTGTGCGATATCGGCAAAGAGGGTGTTGTTGGCAACATAGCGTCCAACACAAATACGACGACCAAAGCCATAGCTGACTTGGCCCTCACCCTTGGTGGCGGGGTGTACGGGCTTGAGCTGAGTTCCGTCCGCGGTGAGGTATCGCTCGGGATTGAACTCGTCGACGTCTTGCCCGTAGACTGAGGTGTCGCGGTGCATAGACCAAACGTTGTAGATGACCAAGGTGCCCTTTGGGATAAAGTAGCCGTTGTACTCGTCGTCTTCCGAGGTTTGATGTTGGAGGCCCATAGGGTCGACAGGGCGCCATCGAAGAGTCTCTCGAACCATGGCGCGGATGTAGGGCATCGAGTCTAGATCAGCGATGGTGGGCATACGATCACGACCGACGACATCGTCAATTTCGGCTTGGGCCTTGCGTTGGACTTCGGGGTACATCGTCATGGCCAACATCCACCAGGCCATGGCAGCGGCTGTTGTTTCAGATCCGGCAGAACTGGAAGCGATGTTAGGTCAGAAAAGAGAGTGGAAAAGTGAGACGTAGACGTACAGGTTGACACCGGCGACCCAAGCAGCTTGTCGATCGCTGAGCTTGTGCTCAGCCTTCTTCTTTACGAGGGATGATACCAAACTTGGTCGGTCATCACCTGCGAGCTGTAGAAGGCACACGCATGAGAGTCCGAACAGATATTATAGAAGGTTAAATTTGAAACTCACCACTCGGTCAGCAGTCGTCTTGTAGAGTCCCTCGAACAGTACCGAATCCTTGCGATGCCATTCGGCGGCCCAGGGCTTCCATGGTGCAAGGAAGTCGGGGAGCTTGTTGAGGAAGGGCAAGAACTCGACAATGTGTTCACCAGGATAGGCAGCTTTGACGAGACGCTCGACCTGGTCGTTTACACGTCTGATGACTTCGGTTTTGGGGTCGAGGATCGGTGGTGTGTCATACAACATGGCCATGACTTGCGATGCGGATGCACGTCGGAGGTGGGCATCCCAGTCTTTTCCCCCATCTTCGAGGAGACCGTTGGTGAGGACAGTGGCCTCGGTTTCTTGGAGGGTGTGGTAGTTGTTGGCGGCTGTTGGGTTGAAGCCTTCGTGTGCTGCCTTGCGCATGCGACGCCATAGGTCGCCGTAGGAGGTGAAGACGAGGAAGAGACCTCCGCAGAGGAGATCACTAGACACGATGAATCGAGGACCTGATAGGGGCTTAACGAAGGCGTCATAGCAGGTCAAGACTGAAGGACTTACGATCAGAGTAGATTTGAGCACGCTTGTCGAGGTCTGCAGCGACGTCGTAGTTGTTGATGATGATAACATTCTTTCCAGCAAGGTTGATGCTGACTAGAGGCCCGTATTTCTCTTTCCATTCTGCGAAGATATACCACGCATCCATTGACATTTGGTGAATGTTTCCGATCTACATCGAGAATTCGTAAGTATATCCTCCCGATCGCGAGATTTACTCACCAAAGGCAGTCCCTTTGGCCCAGGAGGTCTCTTTCCTTTGGACTTCTTCGACATAAGAGCAACGAGGAAGACTCCCACCCCCAAGAGTGCAAGAGAATGGCTCTTGATGTGGTTGAACAGCGACGAGACATCGACAGCGGTGATGTTGTTCAGGACTGCTACTGGAGAAGCCATTTTGCTAGCCTTTAGAAAGCTGCAGAGGGTGTTATGAATGAGAACCTACTAATAGTTATCGCGTCCTTTACTTTAAGACGCAGATGACCAGGGTGGCTTCGGGCGGCATGTGCGGTAACTTTGCGGTCTTGCGAAAGACTTCTGGGTGTACGTGATTAACCTACTTCGGAAGCTTGTTGGCCAAGTCCGCGAACCCGAAGTGCAATCTGCGGCATGTCACTGATGGGTGGGTGGGTTGCTAAATGACGAAGTGCCAGTAGGCTGAACGGATGGGAATCGAAGCACTCGGAAGAGCGGCTGGAGGTAGAGCCCCGGCGGTGACGCGTAGAATGTGACTGCCGTTTGTCACGGAGAGCCCATTATGGCTGTTATACGCCATGTCCATGCCATTGCTTTCTGCAATTTCAGTTGCACTCAGCGCGTGAGCAACCCCTCCCACAGTTTCCAAGGAGCAGGAACACGACCATTGGCTTTGGTTCTGTTCCTTAGGACTAGGTCTTGTTCGCTTTCACTTGGCTGTGAGTTAGATTACATCCACCGGAGCCCAAGAGCATCCGATGCACAATGATAGTTATCATGGCGGCTTCTCCGACTTTGCGAGTCGAGCCAAGGACCCTGGATGCCCCTCGCTTCCTCTCGCTTCCTCTAGACCTGTGGAGAAGACTCAGGGCAGAAAGAAGGCAGCTTGTTAAGGTACCAGTACTTGAGAACCTGGGGGCGAGGAAGAGAAAGGAGAAAGGGGCCTGGGCGTTTGTTGGGCGTTTCAGGTTGGCAGTTGAGCAAATGGGTAGCAAACAGATGGTGAACACTCAAACCGCTCCAACTCCATAGACCCCTTAGCTCAGTGGTAGAGCGTGTGATTCCAGAGCTTTGGCAATTCCACAAGGTCATCCGTTCAACTCGGGTAGGGGTCAATCTTTTACTTTATCGTCCACGATGATACCTGGAGCAACGGGAGCAAATATGCATTGGGCACCTTTGGAAAAACCTAGCTTGACATTTTTCACCATCGTGAGCCTTCTGGCATTTCCCCGATGTTTTCTTCCCATCAGATGTCAACGGTGTGCTGTTCGGAGGGTGCTTATCTACACACATCCCCCAAACTCCCCAAACTCTGAGGGTCTATACAAAATAGAATTCGTTGAACAAACCTCTTGTATGTAAGTGAATCAACCAGGATCAGCCTTCGATTTGCCTATTATTATGCACTGGGCGCTTATGGTCTTACGGCGATTTCGGACGATCTGCCACATGGGCGCCGGCCTTGACAAAATGTCTCTGACCTGGACCATGACCACAACGGCTCTGATTCTGGACGATCGGCAGTGCAGTGTATGCAGCTGTGGATGTCATCATTATTCTGTAGGTCGTGTTGAGATTTGCCTATATTTAACTGGGCTGCCACATGGCAACAAAGAACTAGCTGGGAGGTGAAACTGGATCACTTTGGCCCTTCTCGTTCGACTCTCATATGCTGCTTGGACGATGACTCGACGGCTACGACCTGCAGTGGTTTTTGGGACTGCCATTTTGGTCCTTTTCTTCTTCCTTGTCCTTTCTCGCTCGCAGCACTCGGAGGGGCTGCGCAAATGGGCTTCCGGAGGGACTCTTGTCGACGAGGATGTAGCGGTCGAGGCTGAACAAGAGGATTCCTCTGGATTGAAGCTATGTGCTGGGCCCGGTTGCTTCAAGGGCACCTGGAAGCCCAGAAACCCTCCATTCAAGAGCATTGACGAGTTGAAGCCCTACAAGGGCTGTCCTAGTGCGACCCGACTCCGGGGAGCAACGACGGAAAAATCCAACGCCAAACGTCTGCTCGATATTATGAATTGGGTGTGGACACCATACAAGGGCAAACTGGAGGACTGGAACCCAGAGGAGTTTGCTTTGCGTCTCCTCCGGAGTCCAGGAGGCCTCATTTCAGTGGGAGGTGAGCAGAGAAAATGTTGATCCCGCGGATTGTCGACTAAGCCTCACGCAGATGCCACTTCAAAGGACCACTTTGAGAGCCTTGCAATTTTCCTGGAACAGGGTGGCATACGCTTGCAAAGGTCTTCCAAAATCCCTTCACGGGCAATCGACAAACTCGTGCATCAGTATACACTTGCATCCGATGGACCTCTGACGGCTTCACTTGCGATGCGCTCTGGAGTTCCCCCATCAAGATTGAAACGCCCCATCTTGACGATGATCGAGGACAGCCTTCTGGTGAATGATGCGGACCTCAAAATCATTTCTCAGCGATTAGGAACGGGCAAGGGCGAGAATTGGAAAACAGAATTGCCGAGGATGCAGAGTTGGCCAGTACTGGTTGAGCAAATGGCCTCTTCTGTCAATGGGGAGAAGGATCTGGTTCCCGAAGATACGGTTCTGCTTCTGAACACTGGCATCCACGTAAGTTCTTCAGTCCTCTAAACCGGCTAGCCCTGACTCGTGCTTCACAAAGTGGTCTAGACTGGAGCTCTCGTTGCTCAAATCGCGTGACACCCCATCTATCGAGCAAAACTACCTCACCGAAGCTTATCGCCAAATGCTACGAGTCATGAGTGAACAGTTGAAGCCCGTCTCTCGCCTCTCCATCGTTTACCGTGCTACAGCTCCAGCGCACCCAAAATGCTACACCCGCACAGCACCTTACAAGTCTGGACGAATGGCAGAAACGATGGAGAAGAATGTGATCAGCCGCCTCCTCCAGGCTGTCACTACGGAAGAAGAGAGGGAAGAGAAGCGGAAACAGGATTGGGACCTGTTCTCTGTGCATAATGATCTCTGGAGGAGAGCGATTGTGAGGCTGGAGCAGGAGAGGAAGCAAGCTTTGGCTAGGCCGTATCCGTACACCAAGATCTACGCCAAGTGGTACTATCTGGATGTCTGGAACCAGGCACTCCAGCGTCCGGATGCTCATCGAGATCCCCTAGCGGACTGCTTGTCTTGTGAGTATATCACGTTTTTCATCGTCGCGGCTCGGTGTTGACCCGTTTATAGATTGCTCTCCTGCACTGTTCAATCAGTGGACTCGTCACTTGCATCACGCTCTGCAGCATGAGATAGACTCGGTTACCAAGACTGCTAAGAACGGAACTGCTTAATTTGTATGTATCATGGGTTATCGTGGCTTTGCTGAACTTCCGACTGCCGATCTCTGTTGTGTTGCATATCTTGTACTGGACTCTCTGATGATATATCACGGACATGTAGCTTTGTAGCATATTCACCATTGGTGCGTGCCACTTACAGTTCCAGGGAAGGCTTCGCTAACCATTTCCTTCAGGACGATTGCGATATTTACTTAGAAGCCCCTAGAATGTGATTGCCCCCCCCTTTTTCCAGACCTGAAACAGATTGGCAAGCATTCCAAAGGACTAGGTCTCTTTTGAAATGCGAGGAGACGTCTCAGCGCCACCCTCGAGGTTCTTCATCTCTTCCTCATGCCATGTAACTTGGCCTCATGCAAAGACCTCGTTTGTACTATGGTGGCCGTATTGACCGTTCTTTTTGCAGCTTTGATGGCTGTCAAGGCAGCTCCGTCGTCTTCTCCTTTCCAGCGTCAGGCCGGCTTGTCCCTCAAGGAAGACGACTCGTCGAAGGGAAACGCAACGCAGACACTACAAGAAGCAGGAGACGATAGCGATCCCATTCCACTTCTCCTGATGCCACCACCCCACGCTCAAGAGTCGTCTTCGGGACCAACGCTTTCCACCTCCGGACCCTCTGTTCTATATACCACAGTGACGGAGACAGCCACGACCACCCTCCTGTCACAACTTCCTCCCTCCACCTTCACGGTCTCTGTCACCCTCCCTCCAGATATCGAGATCAGCACCGTAGCCACGACCAACACCGTCACGGTCGTTTCTACCGTCATTGTGACACCTGGCACCTCTCCTATCCCAACAGATTCTCCTCAGGATTCGAGGCCAGTTCCTCCGTCGCGAGGTCACCTACCCAACCTGCCCGGACGCGCAACTTGGACGAGCCCTTGGGTACTGAAAGACCTCACCCCTTTCAACGTTACCCAAAGCTACGGTGGTGCCAATCTCAAACTCATCACTGGTATTTCACCCAAAATCCAATCCACAGACGCTTCCTCCTTCAGTCGACGATCCTCACTCGACAACCAGGGCCCACCCATCACGACATGGCATCCAGACGAAGTCTCACTCCAACTCTGTTATCCCAAAGGTTCTGTGAACCCGGGGAGGAAGCCACAGGGCGGCATGGAGTTTTACGCGTCGCCGTTGGATGTGCATACGGCTCGAACGGTGACGCTGCGTTATAGCGTGTACTTTCCTAAAGACTTTACGTGGGTTCTGGCTGGCAAGTTGCCCGGGTTGTATGGAGGACATACGGGGTGTTCGGGAGGGAATGCGGCGCTCGATTGCTTCAGTACCCGGCTGATGTGGAGGCAGGGAGGTCTTGGGGAGCTGTACTTGGTATGTGCCGTCTTTCTTTGTCGGAACCACGTTCGCTCACCAACTTCGATAACAGTACGCCTCGAAGGAAAAGCAAACGAAGGCCCTGTGTTCTGATCCTCAATCAGAGTGCAACTCAGCATACGGCTTTTCCATCGGTCGTGGGTCCTTCAAATGGATCCCAGGCGCATGGACGACAGTCGAGCAAACCGTCTCTCTCAACACCCCAGGCAAGCAAGACGGCGTCTTCCGCCTGGTTGTCAATGGGCGAAAGGTGCTGGAACGCACGGATGTGTTTTATCGCGATGTGCTATGGCCAGGTGCACCTGCTCCACCGTCGGTACCTCGACCTCCTGCTGCTCCCAGACCCCCTGCGACACCACCGACGATGACGAAGAAGCCTGCAGGACCGAAGCCCACGAGGCCTGCATACGGCGACGACCCGTTTGGGGACATTCTGGGTCCCTTGCTCAGTCAGATCGGAAAGTTAATTCAAAGGGACACAGGGGAGAGGACGGTCACGGAGGCTTGGGGACCCCCTACGTCGACGTCTTCACCTCCAGGCTTCACCGGAGCTCCCCCCACGCCTCACTTTGTCCAAACATCCGATGAGACGCAGGTTCTGCTATCTCCCGGCCAGGCTTTCCTTGAACGGCCTGTCGACCATAACTCGAATCGACATGAAGACCTGGAAGAAGATGTGAGGATGTCGATTCTTGCTGCAGCTCCTCAACGGTTGGGCAACACGATTGGCTTTTCGGGGATCTTCTTTAGCACGTTCTTTGGCGGTCACGATGACAAGTATGCTACACCGAGGGATCAGTATGTATGGTTTAAGGACTTTGCGTTGGCTTATGTCGATTAGTCTTCAAGATGATATCGAACCCAAACTTTGCATACGCCTATGGGCTCTCATAATCTAAAAATACCTATGATAGATTAGACAGGCCAGGCTTAAATATGAGCGCTTGAGCTCCAACTGAATTCAAGACCCTTCGCGGTTTGGGTCGAACGTGAAAGGGACACTTGTATATCACACGTTGTCGAGCCCCTGTTATCACAGGTTTCTCTGAACCTTCTTGTGCTCGACGAAATGAGACCCGTTGAGCTTCTTGCTTCCTCTCGCTTCTCGGCATGGAACTGAATGATCAACCACATTCGGGAAGCGCTTCTTCTGCGGTGAGCTCAGGTGAGCTCATGAGCTTTGAGGACGATTGCCATGGTGTTCTATCTGTGTGGAGATGATAAAGAGTCTATTCGAAGGTCGGAACCGCGGAGCTGACCATGAGGCTCACTGGGCTGTGGTGGGAACGTTGCTTCGGCGCTTGCTCACGGGACTATATGCTCGAGCGGTTCCGCCCTTCCAAGACCGAGTTGAACACTGTTGCGCACTTCTGGCGAGGATCTAAAATGGTGCGAAGACGTCAGGAGGGTGGGAAATGCCAAAATGCACGTTGTCCGTCCACATGCAAGGAATCAGCCCAGAGACTGACATCTATTGTACTTCCCGAATAGTTGGTATGTTGCAGGATCCACAGCCTGATATATAAAGAGTTGGTTTCCAAATACAAGAAACCGAGAGTGGCCACCACCCTTTTGCTCACAGGTCCCACAGCCGTCGCTATGCTCCGCAAGTTCCTCTTCCCCTCCTCGCAGCGAGCGTAGGCGTTCGCCGCTCCAATCGACGAGACCGTCGAGATTGCGCGATTGGGCGTTCAGCTCGCTCATGACGCACGTCCGTTGTCATCCCCGAGTCATTGCCCAAACGATGCTCTCGGTCGGGCTATGAAGCGCTTCCAAACCTTACATCAACACCGAAGGTGGAGGGTGCGTACCATTCCCTGCAGTTGACTCTGAAGGGACTATGGGTAAGCGCTTCTAAAGCTCCCTTATGATCTTCGGTTTCCTAATTCACGTTTCTTAGTGCTGGCCCTCCGCGATTGGCGGCTCCCAATTCTGGCAGCTGTGGCAGCAGCGAAGGCCAAGCCTACGTTCGCGGTGGATGGCTCAACGGCAAATACGGCCTGATGTACGCCTGGTACTATCCCAAGGACCCAGACACCCATCGGCATTGGTGGACACCGACACGACTGGGAAGGCGCCGTCGTCTGGATAGACGACCCAGCGCTGAGAACCCAAAGTTCTCGGTGCAGCTGCTAGCGCACATGGTGACTTTAACGCCATCACCCCGGTACCTGCATCGAACCTGCATCCCAACGACGGTCGAGTCTTGCTCAAGTACTGGGTCGATGTTCCCGTGTTTGGCACCCATGCTGTTGGGTTCACGAAGAATGTGGGACGCCTCCAGCCGTTGGTCAGCTGGGATTCACTTTCAGCGAATGCTCGCCTTGCCTTGGAAAGTGTCAACTGGGGCTCGGCAAACTTCCCTCTGTCGCATAACTTTGATGGTAACCTTGCCAAAGCGGCTCTGTGAAGGGACACGAAGACTCAATATTTATTCAGCTGGTTACCATTGTTGAAGTAGATAGCTTCAGAATACAATGGATGTGCATTGAACTGGTGCCTTGGTGAATCTCTTCGCAAGTCCATCTGTTTGCGCAAATGATTTGGCGTCCAACGAGCAAGGTGCGAGGTGGACCTGCAGGATACTGGCCCGGATGGAGTTGGGGTGGCCACAGACAAGCAAAGATCATGATTTGGTTTTTTTGCTCTTCTTCTTCGGTACGACACTGGCGTCCTCACAGGCTCTTCGGGTGCCGTCTTCCGTTTCTTGCTCTTTCTCTTTCTTCTTGCCTCGTCTTCCCCATCCTCTTCTGTGTCCTTCGCCTTTTGTGTTGCCTTCTTGTCCTTTTGTGGTGCTTCCGGGACGTCGATGTCCATCGACTCTTCAGTACCTTTTGATGTTGGGTAACAGCCGTAAGGCTTGAACGAGTGTGTCAAAAGCTCTTCGGGTAAGAGGGTCTTGGGGGGTTCGAGAATTTCTTGGTTTTTGGGTCTGAGCAGGCAGTTTTCGGTGCAGCAGGAGTTGGTGTGACTGCTTGTGCACTGAGAACCAAGCGATGCGCGATCGAGCCTGTAGAAGAACGACAAGAGTGATTTCATGGGCTACAAAACGATCTGGAGGGGAGAACAGACATACCAGCAACAAAAGTTCCCTTCTTCTTCCTTGGCAGTAGACATGTGAGGGGTTAATCTCCTCTCCAGCTATTGGAACGTCGTCTGAGGCTTCTGAGCCCATTGACCACACATCGAAGGTTGCGTGCTTCTTCTTCAGAGAGCCAACCTTCGTGGATTTTGATGACGATGAGGGGAGAGAGATCTCCAGACCCTGAAGGTATTTGGTCTTGACCTGCCGAGAGTGTCAACCTCCTGGCGAATGATGCATTCCAGCACGTACAGCGTCGGGGACGCGGATTAGGCAGAGCTCGAGATCATCATTGGCATTCAAAGCATCCCAGTCAAAGACTCCAGTATCTCCCAGGTCATTTACTAGGACCCTCCCGGAGGCGGCTTGAAAGCCCACGAAGGGTCAGTTCCCTCATTCCTAGGCCCAGACTGGTTCGCCTTGGCCTTCCCAGCTTTCTTCGAGGTCGTCGGGGGTACCACAATGTCATCCTCCAGACTCGCAGACGATGACCGCAACGACGAAGCTTCAGAATCTGAGGCAGACATTATGCAATGTGGTTGCAGAGGCAGAGTTTTGTTGGGCGCTTGGCGGTTCCGGCTGAGAAAAATTAAAAGTCCGAATAGGGGCGCCATCCCTGAACGGAGCTGTCATTGTACCTTTTGAATATGGACCACTATCATCAGCGGAATTCTCAGAGAAAAACTTGGCTTCACTTGCTTTCAGCCTCCAGGGCACCGCTCGACGCCTTGAAGTGCTCTCTCTGTACCTCGAAGCTCTGACATCGTGAGGTGCCAGCCATGGATTTCGCCATGGACTATGGGGGTCAGTTTGAGCTCGATGATCCAATGGACGAATACCAGGACTACGTTGGACCAGTCACTAGCAGCTCCTCCTGATGTCACCTTTGAGGATGTGACGGCAATATTCCGAGATGCAGCATCTGGTAGGTGGCTGGACCCAGGCGCTTTTCCGCTTGTTCGATTTTAACCCTTTTGGTACAGAAATAGATTCCTGAGACCATACTCTTCATGGATGGTTTCGGGCTGCAAGATGCCATGAGTGCATTGAGGTAAGCAGTCGCCTATGGTTTTGGGTAAATTGTCAACTCTTGAACTAGATAGGCGAACCACGCCTGGATACAGGATTCATTGGTGACAAGCCTCCTGTTGACTTCAACCCTCTGGAACCACTGCTTCCTGAAGAGGTCTGCTGGATCATAGACACGGCGCTAGGATATGAGGTGCGCAATCTTTAGGAACGCTCACAACCCTGCTAACCATGGTCATAGCTGGAGTGGCACGACGGCAAACTTCTACCTCATACTGTGTTCACCCTCCAATATGTTCACCACCTACGGGACATTGAGTCCGAGCTCACGCCGTGGCAGCTGTTCACCAAGGTGGACCCCGAGCGACCGCCAGAACTCATCACAGTTGTGTTGGGCGCCTGTGTCGTTGGTCTAATCAAATGCGTAGACCTGGCTTGGCTGGAGATGCATAATAACGAGCTTGTTCAAGATGTAAGGCGGACTCCTTTCCTTTGCTCACTGAGCGCTAATGCTCGGCTAGGCGGAGGACTGGCAGCAGAGCGACAAATGCGAGCTTGCCCTGCTAGAAGCTTTACCTGCTCAATTCGTCGTGCAGAGACTGGACGATGCCATCAGCTGGATCAAGAACAGTGGCAAAGGTACGTCTTGTATATGATTGTCGGAACCTACTTACCAAAGCGCTTGTCAGTCCCTGAAAAGTGGAAGGATGCTCTAATATCCAGAGTTGCCTTGCGCAAGGCACTTGTCGAGTTGTTACAAATTGACCCATCTCAACACCGTCTGGCATACCACTCTGTTCTTTCTCGGGCCAAATCCATACAGTATCTACTTTCGTCAACCCTACTCCAGAACCGTCGCCAGCCTCACCGGCACGAAACGCCTTCGACCCTTGCATCTCCCGAAGACTGAACACCTGTGTTCCTGTCCGTGTTATTCCGACCCCTTCAAGCGAGCGGATATCAGCACTGCTCGGGACGTTTTTGGAAGGTCTGGAAGAGGCTGACCCTACTTGCGGGCGAGCCTCGCTCGTACCCATGGGAGGTGGGCTGACCGAGCTTCCCTGGTGCTCAGTCAAACTCATCAAATCCAGACAGTTGGCAAAATGCTCGTTTGGCTGGAACAGATTGCACCAAGATTACGCTTACGTCCGATCCCTAACTCAAGTGCGCTAGTCATCCTTTCGCCCGTTCTGTGTTCAAATGACCACAGTCGTGCCTTCTACAATGGACTTTTGATCCTCAATCAACATCCCTTCTCTTGGGCTCTAGACAAGCCTTCGAAGAGCGCATTGGCCTGTCGTGGAAGCGGATACGGGAGTATGTTGATAGCGTTTGGGCCACCGACAAGACAAACCGTCGCCCATCATTCAGATCGAAAGACGAATGTACAAGGTCAGTTAATAACACTTCTCATACAAAATTGTTGCACTCTAAACGTCGTCCCCATAGCTCCTGATCAGCCATATCAAGCTTCTACTTGGTCCAAGCCTTTCGAGAATGCGAAGGAAACTCGCTAAGCTGGTCGTCGAATGGCATTATGTCTACTGATCTGTGCATCAAGCTCCTGTCGAAGGGATTAGCGATAAGGTATGGCCAATCGAACCTGTATCATCTCATTCTTTCTCTGACTAGTGTTTCACAGCTTCCTAAAACGCACTTGATCCGCTTGCTCCCTCGACAAGTCCTCACTATCCGCCTGGAAACTATCAGAGATATCGTGCTGTCTGGCTTCCAGCTGGAGCTCTACGCACCCCATGAGAAGCCCTTTGCGTACTGGTATCCTCACATCCTACCTTGGAAAAGCTGAAGGAACTGTACGACACCATAATTCCATTTCTACCTTCAGGCACGTCGCAGTGTGTCTTTCATCCTTGCGGACATGGCCTGACAATTCCTTGTTATAGACTCGACGCAAGCCAAAGACTACGCAATTCAAATCGCACCTCTCATCTGCCCTCTGCTCGGCATCGAAAGGATTCCTCTTCTTAACCCTTCCCATGCTCTCCAAAGTCGACACAGAAGCACTCCGGCCCGGCTTTTACAAACGATACACAATGGGCTTCAGGCCCGATTATGGGCAGATCCAGGCTGGGCCCGTGGGGCACCCAGACCTGAAGGTTTCCTCGAGTTTTGCGAAGAGGTCATTGAAGAGCAGGAGAGTGGAGATGGGGTAGTGGAGATTAATACATCCCGGGGCGGAGATCGAGAGGGCGAAAGAAACAGCATTGGATGATATGTGGAGAGAGCGATCATCAGTCCATGGGATCAAGGGGAAATGGGGGGGAGGATAGAAGAAGGTACGTTTTCCATCTCGATGCCGTGTGGATTGACTGACAGAGGCTTCCTGATCAACAGGCTCTCAAGGCTGTAGAAGCTGTCTGCTCACAGTCGCTATCTGCAGACAATACCAACCTCGGGGAAGGAACTGGAACTCTTCGATGTTAAGAGGCTTAGTTGGGACCAAAGGCTCAGCCTGGTTCCCCTCAGTCGGGCGTGTGCAGGACGACACTTAAACGGAGTGATGATAGTATCGGGAAATGTTTTGTGGAGCAAAAGTAAGCTATCTCTCTAGAATAGGATAACTTTGTTGGACTTGCTGCAGGTCTCAAGCCTGATATGCGTCATTCAGCTGCTAAGCGGGAGTCAGATGAGCAGGAGGCAGCCGTGCGAACATTCGAGCTGCCAAAGATGACCTTGAAGCGAGGTAGATAACTAGTCACCTCTTGCGCAAGGTCCATCAATACCCTCAAGCCCCCAATGTCCACTCAAATCCAGTCGAACTAATCGATGCGATACTCGACAGAATCGACCCTTCTGACCAAAAGTCTTTGGCAGTGGCCAGCTCGCTCAACTCCCATTGGCGAACACCAGCTCAAACACGGCTCTTCAGCAGGATCACTCTGAGCGACGCTCCAATTTGAACCGCTCTTATACGCCCTCAGTGGCTCAACATTCCTTGCCTCAATCGTCAAGAAGGTGTCTATCGGGATTACACCCCCTCTGAACTGGATGCTTCATCCCCCTTCCACCAACCATGCCGCCGCGATCCTTGAGCTACTCCAAACGTGACCTCCTTCCACCTGGAAGCCCAGGAACTCAACCCCTTCGCTGGGTTTGGCTTCCTCCCAAGCTCAAGAACGCAGTCAAACGGATCCTCGCATTTGACTTCTTGGAGGAGCTCATCGTCGATTGGTGGGAGTTTGAGATGCCGGCGGACGAGCTGTATAGAATGCTCCTTGGTCGTCTCAGGCTTCACTAAAGAGACTGACACTCAACGTGCCCTTGAAACCATTGCTTGCACCTTCAACCAGGATCGGAGGGGGCTCATCCGAGAACCAGATAACCCTTGATCTGGACTACTTTGAGATAGCCACAGGCGATACATACAGAACATATTATGGCCCGCAATCGGTGGACCCACTCATACACTTCATCCCTCCCTTCACCATCACATCGTCCAATGGACTGCTTTCAGGGTCGCTGCGGGTATGGCCAAGGGTTTCGATTCGAAGATTGGTATAGCAGTTGCGAGATGGTCGCACCGTGCGTGAAAAGCCTATGTGCGTACACCCCTCAGCCGCAGTACCTTGAACTAACAAAGTGCGTACTAGACATCAAGGGTATCGATGCGGACCCACCTTTCGACTGTGTCAAACTTTACTCGGTTGGAGACTCTGACCGTCGTTCCTGCTCCTGAATATGGACGCTCCTGCCCCCGACTCGCTGCAGAGACGTTGAAAACAGTAAAACACCCCAACAGTTTGGCGTTTATCCAGCTAGCATCGCGCGGCGGACAGTGGGTCCATACCACCTACTTTGAGGAGTTTCTGGAGACGCTGTCGTCCAAGAAGTTTCCTGACTTGAAAACAGTAAATCTCTACTACGAGGTAGAGGGATGCCATCCATCACCGAGCGGCTCCAGGCTCTTGTCTCAGCGATCGTTCGAGATGAAAAGTTTTCTTTGCGACTTACCTTTATTTGATTGCTAGCTAGTCTCGAGGATTCCGCAGTGAATTGCATAAGCTAGTGGTACCGACACAAGCAAAGAGTCTCACAGCTTCTGTCTGATAGTGTTGCCTCTTCTCTAGCGCCAATGGCACCCTGCGAGTCCTCGGCGCTACTCGACTAAACTGGAAACAAAATCTTTTTCATTAGCTGAATGAAAAGGAAACAAAACAAATTGTGCAGCAGATCATAGTGCATTAAGAGGGAATCGAACCCCCGGCGGGTCGAGCTTCGAGCTCGCATGGCAACGACCCAGGTTACCACTACCCCATTAATGCCTGAGAGCACCTGCACCTGCACCATTCAGATCGACGGGTTAAGCTTCTTCGAAAGCTCCGATGACGTTTGTGCGATTCCACTTCCGAGTCGCGTCGTAGGGATAGGCTTTTCGATGCTTGTACCTTGACCACGTCCAGTAAGTATTGGGTTGGCTTCTACAATCTACATCGAGGTTCACTTACATAGAACCTCAGCGTAAACATCATGACAATGATGCTTCTCGGATTCTAGCTCCCGAGGACCGACCCAAATATCTCCTTGAAACAAGACGCGCAGCTGCGCACTGCGGTTTGGGATATATATTAGAACCACGATCTTGAAGATGGAAAGCACAGGAGCAGACTTCCCCTTGGGGCGACTACACATGCTGGACATTGACGACAATGTTCCGGTGCTCCCTGCGACTCAGAATCCTCTTCCTAGCAACATCAGGCGCAAGAGCAGTCTCCTTGTCGGGGCCTTGAACACGCCTAGTACCGACGATGATTATTCACAAGGTGGGTCACCTATTGGGGTGCATTTGCATTCGCTGATTACGGAATTAGACGACTATTCAGAGTACAGCTCCAATGGCCATGGATTAAAGTCACATGCGCGGTTACAGCGTAATGGACGATTGACCTTCGACTGGACTTCAACTTGAAGGATCTGCCAGCATTACCCCGACTATGTATCGCCTGTTAGTACTCCGGAAACAACTGGATCTAGGATTTCTAAGGAAACAATCATGCCCTCTCTCAACATCGTTATCATGCTGGTTGGAAGTAGAGGTGACATTCAACCGTACGTGGCATTAGGAAAGGAGCTTCTCAAAGACGGCCACAGAGTGCGCATCGCGACGCACGCCCCTTTGAGACATTCGTTACAGGTCAAGGACTGGAGTTCTTCAGCATCGGAGGCAACCCTCAGGATCTAATGAGCTACATGGTGAAGAGTAGTGCGTTCCTCTCTTGAGATAAGATTGCAACACTCACTCTTGATACAGACCCGGGATTGTCCCAGGCCTTACCTCGTTGACCAATGGCGACATTCTTCGCAAGAGAAAGATGCTAAAAGAGGTGTGTATGGAAACTGACTGGAGGGGCTCCGGGGGCTCACCGCGAAGATAGATGATCCACGGCTGCTGGTCTTCCTGCACCTCACCAGCGGTTGATACACAAAGGCCATTTATCGCGGAAGCCATCATTGCGAACCCTCCAGGCTTTGCCCACATCCATTGTGCAGAAGCGCTGGGCATCCCCTTGTTGATGAGTTTCAGTCAGTTGCCTTCATTCACCTCGATCTCGTGGAGACTTACTTTTTGTAAACTGTTAGCTATGCCATGGCAAGTGGCCTCTAAGCGCTTCATTTCACTGAGTATGGCTAACGCGCGGACGTAACAGGACTCCGACTACATCCTTTTCGCATCCTTTGGTGAACATTACCCAAAGCAATGGCGGTTATGGGACCAGCAACTACCTGAGTTATGCAATGGCTGATCTTCTTACATGGCAAGGGTGAGCCATTCCTCGTCTCAGTACCAGAGGATGGCAGCGATTGACACCTTACCTCCTAGCACGGCGATCTTATCAATAGCTTCCGGACAATACCCTTGGTTTGCCTCCGCTCACACTTCGAACGGGACCACATACTGGAGAGATTGAATGTGCCATGGACTTACTGCATGAGTCCTCCCTAGTACCACGGCCCAAAGATTGGCGAGACGAGATTGGTACGGGTCTCGCTACTACCACAATGTTGACCTAATCTTCATACTCATAGACATAGTTGGCTTCTACTTCCTTGACCTCGCGACAAAGTACGAGGCATACCCAGAATTGGCAGCCTTCCTTGAAGAAGGCCCGACTCCGATCTACATTGGGTATGTAGGATCTATGCTCGTCAGGTTTATTCTGACAATTCGTCTGCTAGATTTGGGTCGTCGTTGTGGATGATCCTGCGGGTCTATCCAGTACGTTCTTCAATGAGGTTTCACAAAGAGGGAAATATTACTGAGGGATGCGCTAGAAATTATATTCGAAGCTACTGCCCAGGCAAGCACAAGAGCGATTGTTTCTTCAGGATGGGTAAGCTTCTCCCCAGTCTGTTTTTGCCATACTTACTTTGAAACAGGGCGGTCTTGGTGGTGTTGAAGTCCCGCCGCACGTCTTCATGATTGATAACATTCCACATGATTGGCTATTCTCTGACGGCCGTGTTACAGCTGTGGTTCATCATGGAGGTGCAGGAACCACAGCGATCGGACTTGCTAAAGGCCTGCCGACTGTCATTGTTCCCTTCTTTGGCGACCAAGAGTTCTGGGGCAACATGGTCCATCGTGCAGGAGCGGGACCGAAGCCTATTCCGAAGGCTGAACTCACTGTAAAGAAGTTGAAAGATGGAATCATCTTTGCGCTAAGCGCTTCTGCGAAGAGAGTGCAAGGCGTCTAGCCAGCGGATCAAGGACGATACGGTTCCTCGCAACTCTCTCTCGAAGTGAGAACTAATACAATGTTTTAGAATGGCGTTCAGCGTGGTGTAGAAAGCTTCTACAGACACCTACCAGTGGAACACATGAAATGTGATCTTGACCCTTCCAGAATCGCTGTCTGGTGGTCACCTTTACAGGTGCGTCGCACCTCACATGAACGATGCGGCGACTGATTGACGATTCTACAGTGCATGAAGCTAAGTGCCTTCGCAGCCCAGACCCTCGTGGACGCCAACCTCGTCGAGGAGGAATCCGTTGGAACTATATCGTATGTTTCAGGACGATTTTGGCGAGGATAGCAGTAACAAATTTCCAGACTCAAAGACCTACGATCGCAAGAAGCCACCATCGCTCGAACCACAAGCAAAGACTTCTAACTCCAGATTCTGGTTTTTAACGAATGGTTGGGCTGTAGCGAATGTCGAATTCTCCGAACGAGTGATGTGGGTCTTTCCAGTGCTCTATGCTTCCTCTTACTTATAAACCGGCGCAGTGCACCATGGAAGAAGAAAGTGGGGAACAAATTGGCAGTTCCCATTAGTATCGCAAAATCACTGGGGGTTGAGCGTCTTTCAGATCTCAAGCCATCTCGCCCCCAGTCCACTGCGGGCCCTACTCAAAAGCCCACTCACAAGCGGAGCGCGTCAGACGAGACGCCAAAGTCCCCGCCTGCCGTATTAAAAGGGCTCCACGAGTAAAGCAACACACACGAAACAGTGAGTTTCTCTTCGTCGATTTCATCTCGTCCGATTCCTCAAAACTGAATCTTCGTTGTAGACTCAGCGCCAGCTCCGAACAAGCTCAAGAAACCGCCTCCCCCTCCGGTAGTCATTCCAAAGGATCCTCATCAAGAGGCCTGGAAGACGGACTCCCATCGTGAAGCACAAAAGCACATCCGCGAGTTCCGCGTTGAACAAGGACACGAAGCCGTTCGAAACAGCACAGAAAAAGAACGAAGGGACCTCATTTCCAAGTACAAGGGGAAGCTCAGCCCGATGGGGCCACAACGCCGTGAAGAAGTTGTAGCGACACCAAGAGGCAATGTCAAGTCTCTCGAAACGCAAGCAGGAGAATCGACTCCACCGCTCGACTCTTCCATCGAGTCTCCTGATTCACCACCAACACCCGGAACTAGCAATGAGCTCGATGAGGAAGCTTATGAACAGCAGCTGGAGAGGGCAATTCAACTGTCGCTGAGCAATACCGGAAACAAGAAGGGTCACGAACCCGTTATGGGACTTTGAATACAGCGAACACAATGGAATGAAGGGGCTGAGGTTCAGCTGTCGATTTCCATCGGTGTCGAAGTAGCCTCTGTTGGTTCCACATTCGCCTTCTCCGCAGCTGCGTTCGACGGACGACCACGTCCTTTACCTCTCCCTCTCCCTCGACCCCTTCCTCTTCCTCTCCTTGTTGCTGGCGCTGGTGTATCATCATCGGATGAAGAGTCCAAGTCATCGTCAGCCGCCATTGCTGTCTTTCCCTTCCCCTTCGCCCTTGCGGCCCTCGGCTTCGCTCTCCGGGTTCTCGTCTTTGCGCTCAAAGCGACCTCATCCTGGTCTTATCATTCTCTCCATCATAAAACTCAGTCCGCGCCATCGTTCTCGGATTCCTCGTTTCCCCAGCTTGCCCTGTCCCCCTTTCTTCGTCCTTCTCTTCTGCCGTCCGGTTTTCGCTCCCCAATAAACCCCTGTAAATCTGGGGGTATCTCCTGCATCTGCACGCTTGGTGCCCCCTGTAGATACCGTAGCTTTGTCTTGATCGCTATCTGGATCCTCTGTAATGAAGTGGGCGAATGTTGATTGTCAACCTTGCCCGTCAGAGGTGGATGCAGCTTCCATTCAGAATCTTCGAAGAAGGAGTCGTAAACGGTAGCTAGGAAGTTCGTCCGGGACTTTGACACCGACCAGGACAGAGGTTTCGTATGTCCAGCAACGGCTAACATTCTTGATGGTATAACCTCCTCCCCCAAGGACCAGCAGTGGGACTTCCAAACGGCGTACAAAGTCGACACATTCGCCGTGTCCTGCGATGGACAAGTTGAACGCGCCCAGCCGGTCGCAGCCAAGTGAATCAGCACCACATTGGAGGACGATAGCAGAGGTCGGAAGGCGTTGACAGTATCTCCAATGACGGCTTTGAAAATGGTTTGGTACATGTCGTCGTCAATGCCGTCGAGGAGGGGCACATTCAAGGCAAAGTGTTTCCCTGTCCCGATACCATTATCCTCGAGTTTCCCGGTCCCTGGAAAGAAGTCGCCAGTGTATTTTGTGAAAGGAGACGGTCATGACGCGGTTGGTGTGGTAAAGGCCATTTCAACACCGTCACCGTGGTGGATGTCAATGTCGATGTAGAGAACACGGGGGAAATACCTGGTTCATTCTGAGAATCTTATAACCTCTTGCACCTGGTATGGACGCACCGTAGCATTTCGGAGGATGGCAAGCACGATGTCGTTGACGTAACAGAAGCCGGCTTGCCTCTCCGCGTTTGGCATGGTGCAAACCTCCAGACCAGTTAATGGCCAATGTCTGTAGCACCGGCACAGAGCTTCCTTGCGCCGGCTAAAGATGCCCCTGCATACATCTTGCAGAATGAATACAGGTCTGAGAAGATAGGACAATCCTCTATGCAATTGAAGCTTTCGATTTGTTGCTTCATGCTTGCTTGATTCTGGGGTGTTACCCTTGCATGATGTTAACATTTGAACTAATAGAAGGACAAGAGCACGAACCTGGAGAGGAACTCAATATAGTCATGGTCATGATAACTTTCTAGTTCTTCTTGTGTGGCCGGGCGTGGATCATATATGTTGTGGATCTGCTTGTCTAATCCATAGCCCATCACAAGAGCGTTGGTCAATGTCAAACGATGGGGTTTCATGGGATGCCGTTCCTATATTGTTGTTAGTGAGGGGATACTTTGGTTTGAAACATTGGTACCTACGCCATAATGTCGCGCTCCAGCGCCTCTTGGAAAGTAGTACGAAACCACTGGCCGTGAATGTGGCTTGTACAAGTCAGTTCAACGACCATTCTCCACAGGTGAGTAAAACACACATTTATACGCTCAGTAATAGGCTCAGCTGTTCCATGATGACCTCTATCGAGGAAATATGGCTCAGATGAAAACGTGAAATTCGTTGCTTGTGAAGTTCGGACCATCCCTGAATATGGCTAAGTCACGCAAGGCCAACTTGCCGCGTGCCTCGTGAGTATCATGCGTTGTGACGCCGGAAAGAATATGCTCACTCCAGATATGCTTACACAGAGCGTTTGGTATGACTCACAAAGGCTGAGGGCAAGAATCGAATGTGAAGGTGGTGGGTGGATTGGAAGAAGGCTTTTGCATGTTGATGACAATGACTTGACATTCAATCTCCGAATCAATTCTCAGACTTTCTCTGGACTGAAATTTGTAGTCTTTGAGATTCAAAAATTCTATTTGGCTCTGAATAAAGATCTCATTTTCTTTTAATAGCCCGTAGAGACTAACTCTTTGATATCCCAACTGTACAACGCCCCCAAAGGGTTTGGCGCCCACGCGGCCCATTGAAACTCCGCTCGGATCAGTCTCTCCGTGAGCGCCCAAACGGTTCTTGTCAGCAACCATGCACCTCTTTGGGCGAGGCTCCGTCGTCGTTCTCCTCTCGGCTTTCTGTCTGGTCAGCGCCTCGCGAGGGGACAGGAATTGGCATTACAAAGGCTGCCTTTCGACCTGCGACACAGAACGATGTACTACTGGCATCTTTGAAGCCACCAAACCACTATCCCTGTGGCTTACAGGATGGACGTGTCTGGATGACTGCAAGTACGATTGCATGCATAAAATTACAGACAACAGCATCGCCCTTGGGCAGAAAATCAACCAGTACTATGGCAAATGGCCGTTCTGGAGGTTCGCTGGAATGCAAGAACCAGCATCTGTCATATTCTCGATGTTGAACTTCGTTGCTCATGCAGTTGGGCTAATGAAAATTCGGAAGAGGATCCCGGCTTCACATCCGATGAGGCCGTTCTATGTTGGCTGGGCCTACTTCAGCATGAACGCCTGGTTCTGGTCCAGTGTATTCCATACGCGAGGTATGTCGAGCTGTTATGGTGGTCCTGTTTTGTTCAATCTTTTAACGTTTGACAGACCTACCTATCACGGAGAAATTCGACTACTTCTCTGCGGCTCTTGTTATTCTGAATGCGCTATATGGAACCGTCCATCCGCATCTTTCAACTCTATCCTCATCCGGAACGTTCAAAGATCACCGCTTCCCCACGTGCACCCTCATCGACACCAACATGGAAGACATTGGGTGGCGTATGCGTGTTGATCTACGCTGCTCACATCTACTATCTGACCTCAGGGCCACGCTTCGACTACACTTACAACACAGTCTTCAACCTCGTTCTCGGCCTCTCCCACAACATTCTTTGGACACTCTACGCTCTCCCATCATCCATGTCCACCCTCAAATCACGCTTCCCTAACTCGCCAAGGAACTACAGACCTCCGTTCGTAAATAAAGCAGGCCTCTTTGTTCTGCTTACAACACTCGCCACTACTCTCGAACTGTTCGACTTTCCACCATGGGCTCGGACGATTGACGCTCATGCCTTGTGGCACGCTGCCACTGCGCCGCTGGCGTATTTTTGGTACGACTTCTTGATCCAAGATGCGTCGGATCCTAGTTGGAACGCACCTTTACTGAGGCAGCGCCCGGAATAAAGCAGCCGGAGCGCTCGCTATCCATTGGACATCATGTATCAAATTGTTTGTATTCCACCGTATGTGTGTATCATGTTTTTAGTATCAGATATGCACAGCTTATCCAGGACGAACAATTTCGGTCATGTCCTACGACTGCGTTCAAATGTGGGCCAGCAAGAGAATTGGTTTGCAAGTGCACCAACCCGAGAAGCTGCCTAAACTTCTGTGAAACGGGGGACGATGGTGCGAAAGCGTTATGCTTCTTCGACCACTGGGCTGGAGGCAGGCCCTGGAAGAATGCATCCCATCAGGTTTGCTAATTTTAACTCGATCATCCCTCTATGATCGCTTAGTTGGACCACACACTAGTATTCTTCAAAGATGGACGGATAAGCGAAGAGCAGATGGGCTATGCCATTGGCTAATATGAGCGACTTCAGTTTGGGCCCTGGAAGATGCTCATTGGGTGCAGCCAACCAATCCACCGGGTTTATCACATTCCTTGGCAACATCCCCATCACCAACGCGTATGTTATCTCTGTCATCCTCGTTGGCAACGGACAGGCTATAAAACCAGCCAAGCCCCGCACCTGACCCTTTTTTCCTGGGGTCGATCCATCCCGTTCAACTTCCTGTCCAAAAGCCTACTTCTTCGTTTTCTACCTGGTTCTATTGCCTAAAGTCGACTCTTGACGAGTATAGACTTGATTTAGCCGCACTTTATCTTCGCAAGCTTTTCAACCAGTTTCCTTTCCTTCCTTCCACCTCCAACCCTTCCTCCTCCCCCAGGAATTCGAAGCTATCCGGCTCTTGACTTTTAACGGAAGTTCAAGTAACGACACACTCCATCCTCCACGCCCTTACTGCTGCGCAGGAACACTACTCTCCCTCCAAATAACCACCACATTCATTTCCACACCCACTTACCTATTGAACACCATGTTCTTCGCCAGGTCATCCCTTTCCGTCCTCCTCGCCATCATTGCCTTCTTCACGCTGGCACTCAGCGTGAGCGCCCTTCCCGTTCCCATCATGGGCGCTAGGCAGTGCCGCCCCAGGAACCCTCTTGGGCCGCACATACTCCCGCAAGACTGAGGGAGTCATGATCTCCCGCTCGCCATCCCCCTGAGCCAGGATGTGCTCGAAGACGAGCCGGTCGAGCTCTTGTCCCGCGACGAGCGCTTCCACCGCCGCACCCAACTTTCCCGAAGGAACATTGCGCGTCACGCGGCCTCTGCCAACTTGCTCATGCGCCGTGCGCCTGAACCCAAAGCAAACACTATCCAGCTCGTTGCAAAACGCGGGCTCTAGTTGCGCAGAGGCAGCCAGTGGAAAAACGCAACCGTGGAGACCCTTGAGGTTAGCCTGCCCTTGAATGGGAGATGCGCTGTATCATGCATGGCTCAAGAAAATGTCGTCGGCACTGTCGGCACGTTGCCCACCCAGAGTCGGCGGATGAATTGTACTGAGTACCACCTTTCGAACCTTCGACTTTCTTTCAAATAGGCCACCTCGGGAGGTGGCTTTTCTCTTTTTCTTCTTTGAGGCGCGAGACGCTTCTACTAGGCTTTTGGGTTTACGGGATCCTTATGAACGGGACGCCTTGACTGGCGCGGCCCCTATCGACTGAAATTGTATTTTTAGTTGACGAGCTCAATAGAATTGCACGCTTGGCTTCTTCGAAGCAATCGAATCTCAAGTCGATGGGTATTGCCTACTTCACTCAGGCGAGCCTTCGCTGGCCTATTCGCACCCTCGAGGTCTCGTCAAGCAATTGGAAGGGGCAAAAATGACCCCTACCCGAGTTGAACGGATGACCTTGTGGATTTCCCTGTTCCTGGAATCACACGCTCTACCACTGAGCTAAGGGGTCCGACGCTGACTTTCCACATGGTTGCACAGGGAGGCGCCCATCCGTGTTAGGATGTTGGGATGGCGCTCAACTTGGATTGCCTGTCCTCTCGAGGGGAAAACAGAGGTACTGTCTCCCAGCGTCTATTTGTCACACGAGGATAGCAAGAACGGTCATCTTCTCTACCTGCTACCTTCAGAGTTAGGTGGAAGAGGGCTCTGAGGAGGCCGAGGACGGATTATGATGGGCGCTTAAAAGTGTCAGAGCGATGACAGCCCCAATGAATGTGGTATTGTAAGCAAAGACACCCTGAGAGTAGGACTTTTGTGTACTTAATAGTAGGACTCGTTAGCTACGCTGGCCTTGCAACTTAGTAAACTTGAGTTTCAGAGACCTGGAAGAAAGGCTGGAAGAAACCCCGAAGAGGGTGATAAAGACTCGATCGGGTGGCTCAAGCTTGTTAAGCTCGTCTGCGCACCATATCATTCCGTGGAATTGACTAAAATAAGTATGCGAATACTCTGGACGTATTTTTCTTTGACTAGGATTCGGCAGTGGCCTTCCAGGCGTACCGCGTTATTAGGATGATGGGATGACACTTGACTTGAAGTGTCAAACCGTATAGAGATGTGCAGGGAAGGCACCAGCTCAGTGGCTTTACAAATTGAATTAGCATTGTAAAACACTAGAAAGTCTGCTTGTACCTGGCATATAAGGGAGAAGAGGGGTCCAGCGAGGCGGTTTGTGGCGGGCGCTTATTGCTTGCTTGAGCGCCAACGACTGTCGGGTCGTCGGGGACCAGAAGCCTCTTAATGTCGAGCTTCGGGTAGCTTCTTTGGCTTTTGCGCGGGTACCTATTGGCAGGGTGAGCCGGCCTTGAGGACTGGGAGGGTCCCGAGTCGGAGAGGGGCCCTCCTCAGAGACGCGCCGATGAAGGTCCCTACCCCCGTCTCCTACGTAGTCGATTACAGCGCTAACTACACATTATTGGACATTTGTATTTCAGTGGCCAGGTATATCCAGCTAGGGGACACGCAGCGTAATCGAGATCGCAGTTCGAGGGCCATTCCTATCCGCAACTCAATGGCAATTCATGATCAGACGTCTTGACTTGGCGATACTCCTGCGTAGGGCCTGCTGAGCCACGACTTTATTTCTCCGCGGAAAGATCTACGACCCATACATTAATGTAAAAGAGCAGGAGCTTTTGCTTGTGGGTCTGCAACGTTAGCCAATGTCAACCAACGTTCGAGTTGCTAAATGGCCACAGTTGGCGGGTAATAATTTTTCATCAATTCTGCGGCCTAGACTACTAGTTCGGCAACACGTTTTAGGGCTTTGAAGCGATGCCGTCGTATGTTGGCGACACAACAAGCCGTGACGAGCTTGGGCTCAAGATCGAGCTGGAGTAAACCGAGGGCCTGCCAGCAGAAATTTTCATTTCCAGTGAAATATGCCCCCTTGAAGATTGCTCGAAGTTCTTCCAAAGATGCCAAGGGTGAAGTACTCCAACTTCATCTACTTGGTGCCTGTAATATGCCCTAAGAGCCAGTTGGGAGACCCTTGTCACGGGCAATTAGTAACACTTGGTGAGGGCCAAAGGCCGCCTATTTCTTTGCGATTGACCTGATCTTTGGTTTAGTATGGTGCGTATTGGTGTCTATCTCAAGCTATGCATCCCATCTATGTAGACAGGTACCTCAGAAAGTGTTGATTCGCGGTCCCAAGACGCCCCTTTCGCTCGGAGCTATTCCTCCGCGCCTGATGTCACATCCGCCGATAGATTTGTTCCGCTTCGTCACCGCCGCCCCCGGCTTAGGTTGCAACCACATTGGCGCCTGCAAAGATCTTCGCTTCAGATTATGGCGAAACCCACCAGGCGAAACCATCGCATTCCACAAAATCCCAGCGAGCTTTTGTTCAACTCACGGCAGATATCAGAAGCATTATGACCCTGGTGTAAGCTCGGCATTAAATCGTGGGGGCTCGGACGTCCAAATTGGATCATGTCGGGAGATTTTTTGGGATGATCAGCCCTTTGACAAACGGCGCTGAGCCATGTCTCTGCTCCTGCCAACGACCCCCAATCGTCATACTGCAACCGCTTTCGTTATTGCCCCGAGACTTTGCTTTGCAGGATATATATACTCCAGCTAGCAATGGCTCCAGTCTCAAAAAACATGCCTCGCTCAAAAAACGGACCACCTTGCATCATCGTCATTAAACTGGGTATGTTTTCTGTTGGATTTTCCTTAGGATTTGTCGTATTGACCCTGCTGGACTCGTAGGGACGTCATCTATCGTCCATGAGACGACACACCAGCCCCTTCTGTCCATTCTTTCATCGGTAGTAGAGACCATCGTCCACCTTCGTAGCCTGGGGCACAAGGTCGTCGTTGTTAGCTCTGGAGCTATCGGAGTTGGTCTCCAGAGAATGGCTCTCGCTAGGAGGCCAAAAGGGCTGTCCAAGAAGCAGGTACGTATTCGTTGTTGGCGATTCGTATTGATCTAACCCTTTGCGAATAGGCACTGGCTGCCGTTGGTCAGGGGCGACTGATCGCTCTCTGGGATAACCTGTTCGGACAGTTCGACCAACCAATCGCCCAAATTCTGCTAACAAGAGGCGATATTTCGGATGTAAGTCTACTTGGTAGCGATCTTCGTGTTCCCTTGATTGAGCTTCTTTCCAGAGAACACGTTACCTGAATGCCTCGAACACACTCAAGGAACTGCTATCCATGGGCGTTGTCCCCATTGTGAACGAGAACGACACTGTCTCCGTGTCAGAAATCAAGTTTGGCGACAATGACACTTTGTCCGCCATACTGCCGCCATGATCCAGGCGGACTACCTCTTTCCTTCTCACCGATGTTCGAGGGACTGTATACCAGCAATCCTCGACGGGACCCTGACGCGAAGCAGGTGGAAACTGTCGACTCTGTCCTCGGATATTCGAACACATGGTAAGCACATTGGCCTTGCACTTGCGTTACGTGAACCTCACCTTCGTCTAGTCAGCACAAATACCTCTGGCTCAAGTTTGGGTACTGGCGGCATGGAGACCAAAGCTCATTGCTGCTGAAATCGCAACCTCAGCTGGTGTGACCACTATCATCACCACGAGCAAGAAACCCGAGAACATGGTCGGGATCATCGAGTATCACAACCGCTACACCCTCCTCCCTCGCCCCCAGAGTCGTGCACTAGCCGTGCCGCTAGTCCAACAGACTCGGGACGAAACAGCCCTGAACCTGGATCAGCACCAGAGCCGATGCTTCCCAGGCCACCACACACCGTGTTCACGGCTTCGGCAGTTCCCCTTCGTGACCTCAAGGCCTGGACGAGCCATACTCTGTACCCAGCCGGAAGCGTAGTCATCGACGCGGGTGCACACCGTGTTCTCTCAAAGCGCCAATCTGGTGGCCGCCTCCTCGCTGCTGGTGTGGTGGGGGTTATCGGCACCTTTGCTTCAGGACAAGCAGTGCGGATTGTTGTCCGCAAGCGGAAGGAGGGAGAGGAGGACGAGGACGAAGAGGCTGAGGATGCGGCGTACCACAGTGGTTATGGCACATCGAGACCGATGACGCCTGTCACTAAACGTCGTCTGAGCGACAGCAGCGACGAGCATCCAGAACCGACTGAAACTGAACACAATGAAGAGCTGACTGAGGAAGACGTCGTCGAAGTCGGCCGCGGGTTGGCCAACTTCAACTCTTCGCAGGTGTCCCGAGTGAAAGGACTGAAAAGGTGCGAGATGCTCTGGTTTCTGTTTCAAATACACACCATGCTGACTGTTCGTCGTATTTAGCTCTCAATTGAGCGCCATACTCGGCTACGCAGACTCGGAGTATGTGGTCGAGCACGTCACCATTCGCATCTCCTCCAACCAGCTGGACTGCTTGACCCAGAGTCAACTCGACCTCGTTACTCCGGCTCAAACTCCTGCTATCTGATTCTTACCCATCTAACCACCACTTGTCGTGACTAATTTGCTTTCTTGAGTTGCCGTACGGCTACTCTTCTCGCATTCGCTTTGCTATTGACCTCTATAGAATCGATCATTATATTCAAACTAGAAGCCTCATTGTACTATATCAATTGGAACGTTCGTATCTGTTACCTCCCAATCTGGACGCTTTCGCTTGCTCGTGCAAGGGCCTTTCCTCTTTCCCTTAGTGAATATGGTTATACCCTGGCTCTCCGGACCCTCTGCCGGCGCATGGAGGACCTTTGGCGACCCATCGCAAACTCATCTCTGCTCCGGACACTGGATACTGCCGATCGATCAGCATTGGTGGCAGTGTTACCCCGTTTGCTGATAATTTTTGGCGTGGTGCTTATTCTTGGAGCATGTTATAACCCCTCCCTCATAGACTCTGTGCCTTCACTTCTCCCCATCCCTTCACTTCATTTCTATTCATAATGTATCACAATAACTCGATACGAATTCTAACGGGTGAGTTTTCACGTTTCTATCTACATCGAAAAGTCTCATAGCTGGCTTTCAGGCAACAGTCACCCCGAGCTCGCCCAAGCAGTGGCCGAGCGGTGAGCCTCTCCTACGAGACACGTCTTCTCGACGTGGTCTTTTGTAGTCGGGCCTGTGGCTCATGTCACCCACCCAACCTCTTGCAGACTCAACGTACCCTTGGTGCCGTGCACAGTCAAAACCGTTCTCCAACGGGGAAATCAACGTCAAGATTTCAGAATCCGTCAGAGACGAAGACGTTTTTATCATCCAGTCGGCTTGCAACGACGTCAACGAAAACCTTATGGAACTTCTCATCCTCATTTCTGCTTGCAAGACCGCATCGGCGCGGAGGATCACTGCGGTCATCCCTTGTTTCCCCTACGCTCGACAGGACAAGAAGGATAAATCCAGGGCACCCATCACCGCGAAACTGGTGGCCGAACATGCTGACTGTCGCCGGCTGCGACCATGTCATCACCATGGACCTCCACGCCAGCCAGATTCAAGGGTTCTTCGACATCCCAGTGGACAACTTGTGGTCCGAGCCCTTGATGATTGGCTATATCAAACGTTCGATACCAAACTGGCAAGACGCAATCATCGTCAGTCCCGATGCGGGAGGAGCGAAGAGGTGAGTATGACGTGCTTCTCGACGTCTCTTTCAAAAAGTTGGGGAATAGGGGCTAATTTGATGAACCTGCCAGAGCCACTGCGATTGCCGACAAACTTGGGATTGAGTTTGCACTCATCCACCGGAAACGAGATGGCAAGTCGTTGACTGCCCCTGAGAGGATGGAGTTGCTTGTTGGAGATGTGAAAGACAAGGTATGAGCTCGCTTTTGCAGTTCCTCGGCCGCTCTATAGCCGTTTACCTGATCCCCTACAGGTCGCCATCCTTGTAGACTGATATGATCGACACGGGCCACACGCTTTCGCTAGCAGCTCGAACCCTGCACTGAATGCGGAGCCAAGTCCATCCAAGCTATCATCTCACATGGTCTCCTCTCTGGTACCAACCTGCGAGAACTGAACGAGCTGCCCTTGAACGCACTAGTCGTGAGTTTGCTACCTTGAGTTTGTACCCCTGAGCAGATCTCACTCATAATGATAACTAGGTGACCAACACGATTCCTCAAGGGGAGCATCACGACGCGATGCCAAAACTTACTACGATTGACATTAGTCCCTACCATTGCTGAGAGCATTCGTCGCACTCACAATGGAGAAAGTATCTCTCTGCTCTTTCGGAGAATGGGCAGAGACGATTGGTGTGCAAGTCATCTGAGCGGCCCTTGCTTCGTCTCTGCTCCTGTAGGTGCGGAGCAGAGTTGGGTCCCCGAGTGGGGGGTCCAATTCCAAAACCCTGAGTAGTCGAAGGGACCCATCTTATGATCTAATGTAGTACTGATATGTGATGCTTTGCCGTATCTTTTGTCGGGTGGCGCGAGCTGTGGTGCTGAAGGGTAGCCTTTCACGATTGAATCCCTTGTGTGCGCTGGTGAATAGGGATTGTCGTATCACTTCAATAGAATAACTGTATCATAGACATGACCCAATACCGGAATCATTGGTTCTCTGCAGCAAATCACCTCCGACGAGATGGTGCCGGGACGTATGATGCAAGACCACAGAGCATGATGCCAGTGGGCAGCCAGTCCACGGAATGAGTGCGAGTCCCACCTTACCGTGCCTGTGAAGTTCAGGTTCTACGACGCAACTTTAAGGTACCCATTCAGTATGACTCTCTTCACTTTGCCATCCTGCCTGTTCACTAGACGGTTTGAAGAACTGCGACATTGTAACAGCATTGCAGCGCGGAGATTGAAATTGGGCGCTTAGCCGGACCGTAGGCTTCTCATCGAACATCAACATCGGGAAGCATCATCGACAGGAAGAAGAATCAGAACAGATGAGAAAATACAATATAAATGACGCAGGATTTCTTCGGGAGCCTCTGCCGATGGGCTTGTGGTACGACACAGTACCTTCTGCCATGACGGCTTCAGATGGCTATCTATAGACGGCAAGGCGGGTTGCGCCAATTGAGTTTAGTCGAAGCCTACTTCTCCACTCCCAGGCTGTCTATCTGCACATGTTAAGCTCGCCCTGGGCTCTCCGAATCAGTGGCTAGGCGCCAAAACGGACCATTTGAAACCATTGGCGGCGCTTCTTTCAGCGTGCTTCTCGGGCGCGTACATACGAGGGGGCGAGCCGACCAGACTAGTCTGCTGGCCTGTTTCTCAGATTCTGCAACGATCGGGTCTTTCATAATCCTGATTATATTTCCCCTCGTTCAGATGGTTTGTTGAGCGTTCTACGGAAAATCTCGCGAGTATGTATAAAAGGCTAGGGCTAATGTGAGATTGTCAGTCTCTAGGGCCTAACGTTCCTGAGCGTTCCCCCACTCCCCCACTCCCTTCAAACTCCCCCTTCACTCCTTACGATGTACTCGAAGGCCACTCTCTTCCAGTTTCTGGCTATTGCCTCCAGCTTCTTGCTGACTCTTGCCCTTCCCCCTGTTCCTCCCGTTCCTCGGGACTATGCAGCGGGGCAGCGTAGGCGAGCTGAAGTGGTATACTCGTGTACAGTCCCGAACACTGTCGCCCTTACCTTTGTGAGAAGTAGCCTCTACCCATCGCCTTCATATGTGCTCACCTGAACAAGGATGACTGGTCCATGGATTTACCTTAACGATATCGTCAATATGCTGGACCAAGCCGGCGCAAAGGGAACCTTTTTCTTCAGTCAGTTAGCTCTTTTAGCTCTGGTTCAGTCGCTAACACCCCGTGGTCTCAACTCTAGATGGCGATAGCTGTATGTCACCTGCTCCTTCAGTCCTGGAACTCTTCTAACTCCGCCAACTCTCCTACAGGGGGATGCATCTACAATGCCGACATGAGAGCGAGGGTCAAGTATGCCTACTGACCACGGACACTTGATTGGCTTCGCATACCTGGCATCACGACGATCTCACCACCCTCTCATGGGACCAAGGTCAGTGCCTGCTACGATTCCCGTATGCATCTGGAAGAAGACCGAAACTCACATGGAGTGTTCTAATCATAGTTCACGACGCGATGTGGCGAGTCGAATGTGAGTTAAATGAGAACGACAATTCGCTTCATCTTCTAATGAGGCTTCGTCTGCTCCAGTGGCCCTCACCAGAATCCTCGGAGTCATTCCGGCGTTTATGCGTCCTCGTACGTTCTTCATCCTTCGAAGGCAGAGATTAGTAGCCAGGCTCATGTCGCTTCTCCCTTTGTTCTAGCGTTCGGAAACTTTAATGATCTCGTCGCCGAAGCGTCTGGCATTCGCGGACAGACGATCGCCATTTGGGATTTGGAGTAAGCCGTTTCGGGGCAGCACGGTACCACTAAACGGGCTAACCTTCTTCCTAGTTCGGAAGACTCTTTGGGTGCGACGGCAGCGACATCAAAGGGGATTTACAGGCTCGACCATCGCTTCCCGCCCTCAGAATATCCTGGCTTTGAACCATGAGACCGTTAGTAAGTTGGTTTCTGAACCTTACCTTGCCCCCATTATTGACGAACGCTTCTTCGTATGTTAGCTACCACGCCGTAAGTCAGTTCTTCTATTCCCTCGAGTCTGAATCTTATGCCGAATATAGCTTACGATGTCTTGCCGTTCGCCATCGCCGAGCTTAAGAAGGCAGGGCTACAGGATGGTAACTCTGGCTGAATGTCTTGGAAAGCCTGCCTATCAAAGTGTGACCACCCCAGGCACACCTGACGTGAGTGGCTCTTGGCTTTCATAGCTACTCCCCTCTAAAGCTGATCTCTATCTCTAGGCGTCTTGGGTGTGTTAGACTTCTGACAACCTAGAGATCTGTACGAGAATAGGACTTTTGCTCGGACTTCTTGCGGACTTTAACTCTTCCAACCGGACATTTCGCTTGACTTTCGGGACATCTGACTGACTTTTTACCTCACGGACCATCCCTCCAACGCTCAACAGACTTTACTTTTGTTTCAGTATAACCTTCTATACCATGGAAGCCATACTTACTTGCCTGCTTCTTTTTGCCTTTGGGACTTCTTTCCGCTGTCTTCTTTCTTTCTTGTCATGAACTTTGTTTTTCAAGATCTGATGCATATACTGCCTAGGACCTTCACCCGCCTCCTTGATAGGCTTTATCTCTTCGCCCTAGTTCTACAACAACATTATCGATCTGGACATTTACTTCATATTTACTTCATTGTACTGGATGTTGAACAACTACTCGGCAGCTCTACATGATGCGGATGAAATAAACTGACAATCAGTCCTTGGGAGCAGGAGCTGCCTCAGGTTCATCCTTCAACTTTGCCTCGACTGCTTGTCCAATCTTCAGCCGTTGCTCAAGGCTCAATGATGGCGTTGCAGCCGAGTAGCCCAGTTCTGTGCGAGCACCACTTAGTAGGGCGAGAGACAGATATATAGGAAATTGTTGTGACTTACTCAAGGTGGGATACTGAAGGGGAACCTGCTCAGACTCTACAAGAAGAACTGAGAGATCAAGCGGGAACGCAGGCCCTATCCAAGCGTTCCTGACCTCATGATCTCTAGAAAGCCGTCAGATGAAAGGAAGCAGCAATACAGCGCTAGCAACATACGCTCGCTGATGACCGATGTAAGTAAGAGATCCTAGAAGAAATCATATGAAAGTTTCTCACCTCTTGACGGGTTAGCGGATGCACGAGAATGCTGGATTTCACAGCTGTCAAACGAGATTAGGGTAGAGGATATAGACACTGCAGGGCCAACCTTAAGTTGCCACGGTTAAGGCACAGGTACGAGAAAACAGAGGCAAAGGTCTCTGATGGGCACCAAATTTCGTAGGACCCTACCAGAAAGTTACGATGAGACATTTATCAGACACCTTTCACTCCTTACCGAACTGGATGGGGACCAATTGGACCTTCGTTAACTCGCCGTAATGGCACAGCAACAAAGGCCCCATCTCTTCGCAATCGAAGAACTGCGTCGCGAAGTCTCAAAGCCTCATCATGCTCTTCCTTGTTATTTTGATGGAAGTATATGTCTGTGAAGGAATTAACTGCAGGTTGGCATCCAAACGCACAAAATCGACATACGGAAGTGCCATTCTCTGTGCATGACAGCTTCAGTTGAAAGATCCGGACAGACGACGGGTTGATTAGCACTCACTTCACCTCAGAGTCAAGAACAGCCTGCAAGTCGGTGGAAGGAGATGGCATCGTAGTCAGGCTTCAAGTTATCCTATTACAAACCCCTATTTCGTCGATTAGCGTGAGAGCGCGGCGGAGTTTAAAATATCGAAAGTCTGTGTGACGTTTTGGCGCTTGTCTTTACTCTTCGTCTTTCTTGTAGACCATATGGACTGTAAGTATTCAGTTTAATCGGGCTCTGCTATGAGGAAAACAAGCAATCTTCCCTGACAGCCTCCTTGGTCAAGCAACCTGCTGTGTTTTTGGCCTTGGCCACTAACCGCTTGTTGAGACCACGAGCTTTGGCTGGATGACGGTTGTTAATTTGCAATCTGAGCACCTTCTGGTATCTGGGCACTCGTGCATAAATACTGATTCTCATTTTTACAGGGTATCATTCTATGCTGGTATATTTAATGCAACAAGCCTCAGCCTCCTTCAGCTCCGTCTAGTGTCACGATCGGTACCCGGAGGTTGTTGGCCCCGCCCGCTGTTCATCCATGAGGAGGTCTAATGCTTTCTGAATGACCTCTCTGCCGATGTAAGACTTGGATCTATGAGGTCCGTGAATCGTCAACTTCTCCATGGACTTCCAAAGGCCTTGTCTCGCGACGTGTGACAGCACGGTTTTCACGGGTTGCCCGCCCGTCAAAACCAGGTGCGTGACACTGGGAGTGAGCTGCGACAGGCAGCTTGTGAAAGCGTCGTCGTATCCGATGAAGCCGACAAGGTGGAGGGTGTGAACGGAAGGAAGATTTTGGATGTTTTCTGGGGTCCAGCGAGTGGGATCGTCAGGCGGATCCATTCTTTCGAGCGTCAAAGTCTCCAATGCTGGTGCATTGAGACTCGGAAGGACGAAATCTTCAAAGGCACTTGAACCTTCACAAGAGGTGTAACGCAGGTGCCTGACGTGAGGCATTTCTATTGTGTGTTTGGGCGTCTTCTCGAAGACGTCGGGGAGGGAGAATGGTTGTCCTTGAAGGGAAAGGCTGGAGAGGGAAGGAAGGGACAGTATCCTCTGGAAAGCATTCCAAGTGATCCATTGGGACTGGCAGATGGAAGAGGTGGCTTCCTTGTGCCAGCTCCAGCTAGCATCAAGACGAAGGTCAGTGGCTTGGCTGATCGAGGAGGAGCAGGTGGGGCGCTGTTGCCGTTAAGACAGAGGTAGAATGCCTCCCTCTTGGGCCACGTCGGATCTGTATCAAAGAACCCATCCAGAAGGTTGGTCTTCCAACAGATACTTCGAGGGAGAATGATCAAGGATTCGAGGTTCGGAGTTTGGGAGGGAGTGAGGAAGTCTTCAATGTATGAAAGCGGCTGTGGTGCGCCTTCAAACACAAGTGCGAACTTGCGCCAGCGACCGCGATGAGCTAGGGCCTCATGAAGAAGGGTGTGTATTTCGTGGTGGGGAGGGTTTTGCTTTGGGATAGATTTGAGGTTGAATGTCAGCTCGACGAGACGGTGACCCGAGCGTTGCAGGTACGCCTTCAATCTGTTATGGGAGATCGGCGATGGCTGTTCGACATAGCATTTCGTCCAGAGGTCACTAGAAGATAGGCAGAGTGCCCTCCAAGAAAAGGAAACATGGGAAAGGCGGATCTCAACAGCGAGGGAACCGTCACACGGCGATGCTTCTCGAAGTTGAGTGTACTGAAGGATAAGATGGAGAATCTCTGGAGGGATAGCCTTCCTGTTGAAGCGGATGTGGTTACGATCTCTGTTGGAAGCTTGCTCGTCTTCGAAACTCTGCCCTGGGGCTGGCAATGGGTGCGTCCTTGTCAAGGGACTGTACCCAGACAGCAGGTGTGTGGCGGATGAAACCCAAGCTGGCTGAAGCCAGGAAAGAGAAGACAGCTGCATGAGGGTGGTGAAGTTGCTCGTCTACTGATAAAAGATAGTCCGCTTTAGTTTCTGTAACTAGTCCTGAGGTAAAATCACTGACCTTGGAAAGGAGAAGGAAGCAAGGGGGATCAAGGCGACATCTAAGTACCGTCCATTTTATACCTGGGTAATCTCACAAGTACCACATACGGGCGCTGAAACGACACACTGTTGGTGCGTCGGCGAATCACTGAATGACACCATGGATATCATGATGTCAAATCCCCGTCAAACGAGGGACGCCCTCGTCTGAGCGCCTATCAATGTATTGTGGGCCAAACGCGGGGCTTGGGCGGTTCCTGTAAAGATGCGAGGGTAGCAACCATACCCATGTTTACATGTCACGCGCCCTGTCGCCCACATCCTTAAAACTCAATTCCAAGTTTTGGACGTGGACCCCGACCTGCCAGTGGTTCTCCCAGACCTTGTTGATGAGCGTCCATCATGGGTGGTTCGGAGATGCGGCTCGGCGGCTGCACACACTGCATGCGATCTTAACATAACGCTGTTAAGAAAGGTACTAAATGAGAAATGAACGGAATTCTGTGAATTTGGGCGCAAGCGAGAGGAACTGCCGGTGGGGAGACGAGCCAAACGTCTTGAGCGATATGTTGACGTTTGCAAGGGAGATACCAGCCACCTTGGTAGCGATGTTCTCACCAGCTTGCACAAGAATTCCGCATAAGTGCCCAAGAAAGTGGCCGTTTATTGTCTTTGTAGCTGTGGTTGTAGCCAAGATTATTAACCACGAGTACCTGAGTGCAGCAGTCGCCCGTGAGACCCTGCCCTGCGTTCTTTAGGCCACAGCGCCCATCGCCCATCGGAAGACCCGGCGTTTGACGTATATATGTGTCCGTCCGATTATCAAGGTAACGCTTAAGCCCATTCCCAATAACGCGCACATCTTTTCGCTTCCTTTCACGTTGAAGTGCGTCAAGGTCCTTTCTGCTTTAAAGGAGTCCGATGGGCGCTTGGCGGCGTTGCTGAAGCGCTGAGCGCTGATGGCTTGGCCGGCGCTTAATTGACTGGTGGAATTCGATGTCCCTTCCTTTCTTCTTAACCATGAGTTCTGCATTCCTCAGCCCCCGAGTACGTATTGAAGACCAGCAGCTTTCATTGTCTTCCATTGGGTTTTTATTCTCGCAATCCCTAGGGTGGTATCCTATCAAGGATCTGGAGAAGCACAGAATGACCAATAATAGAATGATGCCATTCATCGCCATTGTTCGTCGACTGGCTTCCGCCTTCTCTGCCTTCCTACATCCTCCCCTTTGCACAGGTACTGATTCACGGGTGATGGGCGATCTGAATACTCGCACTATAGACCATCTTGTGCATCTCACACCGCCCGCGACGGTGGACGAGGTAACACAAAACTTCAGAGAAATCGGATTCACGTAGGATATTTGCCCATAAGCTCGATTCCGAGACTGATTATACAACAGGGTCATCGCTGGGGGCACACACGCCGACGGCTTCACCGCGAACGCTCTTGTGGTAGGCGTCTACTCATTCAAAGGATACGCGTTCTAACGTTGACCCTCTTGCCCCCACAGATACTTGGGGATGGCAGCTATCTCGAACTGATCTCTTTCACGCATCCGGTGTCCCATTATCCAGAGGGGTCAGAAGAACGAACCAAGCGGGAAACCCATCGTTGGGCTAAGCAAGCACCTGGATGGATTGACTACGCGTTTCTTGGGACAGGAGATCGCTCAAAAAGCATATCTGAGTGTATCAACCAACGGGCGGCTAGAGACCACGCCAAGGTCTCCTACCGTCCAGAGATCGAAGGCGGGAGGATCAGGCCAGATGGAGAAGTACTGAAATGGTTGATATCGTCGACAGAAGGCCCAGAGAATATTGGCAGGCTGCCATTCTTCTGTGGGGACGTGACGCCGCGATCTCTACGGGTTTGTATGCTGCCTTCTCTGAGATCTATCAGAACTAATGGCACTGGTAGGTCCAAGTCACTTCATCAAATACCACACATGCATCCACAGCCAAAAGTATTGCCTTTGTCAAGATCTTGGCGTCCAACGGTTCATACCCCTCTTTGGTGCAGCAACTGTCCACCGTCGTTGGACAGGAACCCACCGAGACAACCCCTAAGGAAACCACCTGGAAACTCGATACAACACTGGCAGCATCCTCTCCACAACCTTCGTTGAAACTTCAACAGCCCACGAGTACCGAAGAGGAAGCCTTTGTGACATCCCGATTGGAGGATGGTGCCGAATTCGGGATATTCGAAGTTGGTTTCTACGTCCACAGTCTACCAAAGCAAGGCGAAGATACCACTACACCGTATGCACGCATCAAGTGGGTTGTATTGTGAACCGAGACAAGCGGAACGAGCAAATGATACATCATTTTGTCGGGAGAACCAAGTTCCTGAGGCAATCCTACAGTGATGGAGTCGCTGACGAGATTCTTGTTTGACAATTGGCATTGACCGCAAGGAACGCGGCTGCCAAGGATTCGAATTCAGGGCTTGGATCATTCAGGTCCTGGCTTGGACCCAACTGGTTGCGAGGCACTTGTCGGCACCCGACACTAGGCATCATGGCTGCCACCCGCCTCCAGTGGTAATCTCCCGACGACATCAACGCTCATTTGACGCTCCCTTTCTTCAACGATAACGTCGTACAGCATTGTGTGCAGGCCGCGGCTATCTTCCGGACTCAAGAATGTTCTTCCGGCTCACAGCGTTCATCCAGCTCCTGCTTGCTGGGTTTGCTGTACTGGCCGATGCTCGGTCTATGCACAAAGTCCGGAATCCGCTTCACGCTCACAGGAACATCCATGCTAGACAGGAGCTAGCATCGCAGGCAGCAGATCCACTACTCTCTACCAGTGCTTCACCTCGCGTTCGACGCACGCGTGCAAGATGTGCAGTTAATGCTGATCCCCCAATCCCTGTAGCTGCGCTTGGGCTCACCGGAGATTCATCCTCAGCAGCTTCTCCCATTTCTTCGGCCTTCCAGTCAGGTGAAATCGCGCCCTCTGCATTACCATCCAGCTCCAAACCCTGGGAAGAGCAAGCGCCTTCTCCTGAGGCCCCCGCACCCAAACCATCCATATCCTCCCGGCTGGGCCAGCTCTTCCCCGTTCAAGGATTCGGCCAATCCTGGAGCACATGTCCCGATGCTCCAGGTTCGCGAGACTTGTCCGATCTCACTCTACGGCCTGGAAATGTCCTTCGCAGTACGATGTACGCCTACAGCAATGCCCCTGATGGTAGACGCGCAATCAAGGCCTTCTTCCCTCAAGGATCCTATACGTTCACCCACCAACCCCAAGGAGGATTCTCCTTCTACGCTCCTGGACCGGCAGATGTCGATCTGACTACTGCAAAGGAAGCAACGTTTGGTTACAGCGTCTTCTTCCCAAATGGGTTCGCTTTCAACAAGGGAGGGAAGTTACCAGGATTCTGTAAGCCATGTTATTTTCTTGTTTAAGAGCTAATTCCTCATCCAATATCCAACAGTCGGTGGTAACAGCTATGAAGCCGGCACTGGCTGCTCTGGAGGACGTAGGGATACGGCCTGCTTCTCGGTTCGTTTGATGTGGAGGACAGACGGTGCTGGTGAATTCTACACCTACCTTCCCCCAGGATTCGACGCCAACAACAAACTATGCAACGTTCCCCCATTCTCGGAGTGCAACCCGACATACGGTGCATCTGTTGGCCGCGGTTCTTTCCACTTTGCAACGGGCGCATGGACGGCCGTCGCTGAACGTGTGCGATTGAATGATCCTGGCCAGTCCAATGGAGAGGTTCAACTGTTTGTTAATGGAAGGAGCGTTCTAGAAGTCAAAGGGCTGGTGTTGAGAGACAGCGGCTCTGGAAAGATTCGCGGAATCCAGGCACAGACGTTCTTCGGAGGTATGTCTGCCCTCTCATTTCTACTTCTACATCTTCAACTCACAACGTCCCCTCCTAGGCTCCAAGCCGGAATGGGCTAGCCCGAAGAACCAAGATCTCTTTTTCTCTGATTTCTCGGTCGCTATCACCCAGACCTTCTAGACATGGACTTCATATCCTCGCCGCATGCTAATCTTCGCATATTGACGCATCCCATTGTCATTCGCATCAGGCGAACTGGTGGAACTGGTTTCCAGCTATCGACAACACTTTCGACCATACCCATTATCGTATGTGCTATCGTTCATATACTCAATCACGTCAATGGAAATATCCACTTTCTTCTGCTTTCCATGTCGGCCTTGATTATCGCGAGCATTGCCGCGGTATCTGCCTCTCTATTTTGGGGTCGGATGTAACGGCACCTCTTCAACCCAAATCCCTATTACGTATACTGATCGACACCAGGCACATTGTTTTCGTCCTGCTGCAATTGTGCAGCCTGCTTGTGTGAGACCGTGAAGACCTTGAAACCAGCATAATTGCCTGTAGCGGGCAACGGGGGAACATCCGCCTCTGGCACGGTAGCGGTCGTAGGCCATGTGCGGCGCGGCTTTTGACAAGATCGATCGGCCATAGCGTCCATATCGGAATACCTCCCATATCTTTGCCTCGTCGTTCCTCCCACCACCTTTAGCTTAGCTTCTGAGCTTGAGTGAACTCTTTGAGTTGCGGAAATTTCGACAGAAACCCATTGAGACACGAGAGCACACGTTTCAGGAAGCTTTACGAAGAATGGAGCAACTGCAATCATTGATCAAACGGCTTCTGGGGTCTTTCAGAGAATCACCGTCTACAATTCGGCTGGCGGCTCAACTTCGGTGAGAGGCTTCGTGTGTTCTCTGGCAAGGTCGTACGCACTATAAACTTATCGTTGGATGTCTTGTACGTTGTCGATGTTGAAGGCCTGCCTTCATTCGTGCCCTCAACGGATGCAGGGTCTCCTAATTATCTCTGATATGTCTTGGCACACACGGTTCCATGTTGGAAAACAACAGAAGTCGTGGCGGTGATCCATCACTCCGTAATCTCCATCGGCATATAAGGCCCCATGAGTGTTCGAGATTTTACCTTTTCTTTAACGCTCACCCGCGTCTTCCCTTCTTTTCCAGAGTCCCTCGTTCTTGTGCGGTGGAACTTCAGCTGAATTTCTGAAGCACCCTTTCCATTCTTCCCACCTCTTGCTCGTATAACGGTCGCTGTCTCTCCGCCACCTGTCTCTGTGCATACAGCTAGGAACCATGATCTCCACCAGATTCTTGCTCTTTGCCCTTGCTTGCCTCATCGCTTTGGCTAGTGCCCGTCCATCCCAAAGGGCAGCTCATACCAAGATTGTGCGAATTCGTCGAAGTACATGCCCGAAGAAGACGTCCTTTATCTACCCTTCGTCCACTGCCGCTGAAGGCGGGGTTTCGACACCGGCTGTCGCTCCCACACCAGTCGCCCCGTCGAGCCCTCCCAGTTCTCAACCTGCGGCCCCTTCATCGGCACCTGCGTCTCCCGCAGTACCTTCTTCCCCACCTGCGCCTCCTGCAGCTCCTTCTCCCCCTGTAAGCAGCCCTCCAGCACCCAGTTCATCCGTCAGGCCTTCGTCTCCCCCACCATCTCCCCCATCCTCCAGCGCTCCAGCGCCACCTGCACCTACTGGTGTCATTGGAGGACTTCTCGGGCAGTTGTTCCCTGTTGAAGGTTACGGTAACAGGGCTTGGTCGACCTCAGATGCACTTGGCAATGCCCTCTCACTTTCGGATGCTACTTTTCGTCCCCAGAACCAGCTCCGATCTGTTGTGCACAGCTACACCAACACACCTGATGGCAAGCGTGCTATGAGGGCCTTCTATCCCAAGGGCTCGTACACCTTTGGCTTCCAGCCCCAGGGTGGCTTCTCCTTCTACGCCCCTGGCCCCGCAAACGTGGATCTGAGCTCTGCAAAGGAAGCTACCTTCGGATACGCTGTATACTTCCCTGCCGGTTTCGCCTTCAACCTCGGTGGAAAGCTTCCTGGTCTTTGTAAGTACCCGATTCATCCTTCGCAAGCACCTTTGACTAAGTATGCTTGCTTTAGACGGCGGTAACAGTGCTAGCGAAGCTGTCGGATGCTCTGGTGGCAGTCGCTCGAATGCCTGCTTCTCTGCCCGTCTCATGTGGCGAGAGAACGGCGAGGGTGAATTATACACCTACTTGCCCCCCGCACTTGGATCCAACCAGAAGGTCTGCTCCCTTCCCAACTCGCACTGCAACCCCACCTACGGTGCATCTGTTGGCCGTGGCTCCTTCAGGTTCGCCACTGGCGCATGGACCCGCATCACTGAGCGTGTTCGCCTCAACGATGCTGGCAGGGCCAATGGCCAGCTCCAATTGTTCGTCAATGGCAAGAGCATCCTTAACATCGATGGCCTCGAGCTGCGCAACAGCGAGTCCGGCAAGATTCGTGGCATGCAAATGCAAACTTTCTTTGGTGGTAAGGAATCTTGCACCCTAATATCCTCTTTCCTTCACTAACGTATACCGTTCGTAATACAGGCTCTAAGCCACAGTTTGCCAGCCCCAAGGACCAGGAGATCTTCTTCTCCGACTTCTCGGTGGCTATCACCCAAACCTTCTAAACGACTGTGACCAATTCCTCTTCACGACCACGACATCCCTTACGTCCACCCCACCATCTGGGAAACAATGAAGATTGCAAGCGTACATAACGCTCTTTCCACGCCCTCACCACAACACCCTAGACGCTTCGGTACTTCAATGAACCGCAAGCTCAGTCCTCTTTTTTTCCACCCCACCCATTCGGGCGGCCTTGCAAGCGTGGCTGGCCGTGGGTGGCGGTTATTCGATCCTGTGTGTCGAGCAAGTATCGACACTGTTCATGAATTCACGCTTGTGGCCATGAACTCATATATCGCTGGCCAATTTCCCAACGAAAGACCCAGTGGGTTATGTATCCTACATGTTTCTTAGAGCAGTGCTTTGTGCTCGAGGCCTGACGTCCATTGCTTGTATCTTTTTCCGTCCACGCGCTGGCGTGTCGTTGTATCTTTCATGCCTATCTATGCCTATTTGCTTCATGCTCCCTTGTCTGTAAAGCAGTCCGATCAGTTGGCCATGTGTTTCGGGCCTCTTCATGTCTCAAATATGCTCAATCGCAGGTCTTCCTTCAACTTCCATCATCTCATGAACGATTACACAGCACGCAACCGAGAGCATTTCGATCAGCAATCAGAAGACTATCAAGCGTCCAGGTCTGCTTTGGAACTGGCCAAACGGTACACCCTCTTCACGCGCCCGTCGCTAGCACTCGTGAATCCCTTACCTTGCACCCTAGTGCAGCCCATGCCATTGTGCGTCATGCAGACCTAGATGAAGACACAATAGAGCTCATGGACTTTGCTTGCGGTGCTGGTACGATCAAGAGGCATTTCCAGTCAAACAGAGATTTGATGATCGATTGCCAGGCCTCCTTTCTCAGAGACTGGCGCCTCGCGTCAAGTCCATCCTGGGCGTGGACATCAGCCAGGGAATGGTCGATCTTTACAACACCTTCGTTGAAAATCAGGGGATCGATCCTACTGAGATGCAAGCTCTTTGCGCCGATCTTCTGTCTCCGGACGACGAAAGGTCAAAACTGAATGGTCGCAAATTTGACATCATCGTGGTAAGAACCCTCCCTCTTACCAGAGCTTCACTAACTGAATCCTTTGGAATCAGTGTTCGATGGCGTACCATCACTTTGAGTCGATCACTCACGCCACAACGACGCTTTCCTTGTACCTGAAGCCACAAGGTTTTCTCTTTGTGATAGATCTGTTGAAGGCAGATGGCATTGTCATGGATGAGCTCTTCCCGGAGCACAAAGACCACCTCGTCGCGCACCGCGGCGGGTTTACAGAGGGAGAAATCGAGAAGGCATTCGAAGCAGCAGGAATGGTCTTTGAGTTCCTCCCAAGCATATCTGTCAAAAAGAAAGGCCATCCATTGTCTCTATTTGTGGCGAAGGGATACAAACAAACGGAACTCTAGATAAATGTGTGCAAGGCGGAGGCTGCTCAGAGACCTAGACCTTCGCGTCCTCAGGCGGCTTGCCAGTCTCTCGTATCGTGTTGGGGAGCATCGAGGGCCAAACCCGGTTCACATCCTAAGCCAGGTCCACATGTAGAAGATAGTTGTGTCTGAAGGGAACTCCTGATTTTCAGCGTTGAGCGTTGCTCAGAACTGGGCCCCTCTTGGCCAAGAAGGTCGTGTCATCGTGAAGGCAAGAAGGTCGCAACCGATCGTTTCCTGTATCAAATGAGCCGGGCATCAACAAACAGTGGGCAATGTAGGCGCTCACTCTGAAGAATCCGGGCACAGCAGTGTGGAGTGTTTGTTTGTTGGACCCTTGTACGCAAAGACAGCGCGCTCACAACACCATTCCCTTGCCTTCCGTTGACAGGGAACTACCTCAGAGAAAGGGACCCTCCAAACTTCCTCCTTGCAACCACATCCATCTGCCGCTTCACATCTCTAAACGTGTCCCACCAAGCCTGCCCAACTCGATCCGTCTGACTCCCATCCGGCTCACCTTCTTCCTCCAGCTCCGAACCAGGCCAAACTCGCCTCAAGAGTACCATCCACCACTTCATCACCTTGATCGCAGTCATGACCCCATCATCCCCTGCAACTGAGCTGTCGACGGATTGGAGGACAAACTTGGAGAAATATTCGACATCCTTTTCCCGAGGGGGCCAGTGACGGTAGGTTTCGATCCAGCGTTCAATCACTCCTTGCACGTCGTCCGCATCTGTAAAAGCCAGGTTCTCCTTCTTTGACTTGCCCTTTTGCTTGAGAGTAGGCACGACGTGATACCGTGCCCTGGGAGGGGGTGCACGCCAGACTTTGTATCCTGGGGGCAGAGTGACCTTGTTGGGTTTGATGACCTTCCTTTCGGGAGGTGTAGGCAATCTCCCATTCTTCTTGATCAACCTGGCCATGACGAGCTGCTCGTCTTGAATCTGTCTGGGTAGACACGAGAATGCCTCGGGATCGATGCCTAGTTCTATCAACTTGGCATCTGTGATTCGAGGACCCGGGGGCGGTTTCTTTTTCTTCTGATTTCTCTCCAACAAAGCAAAAAGGGCACTCTTGGCTGGAGAGGTATTCGCTCGCCCTTTCGGTGCAAGCTGGTGAGTGATTCGTTTGTAATTTCCTTGGGCTGCAGGTTTGTCAGGAAAGAGGTCGGCAGGAGTTTTGGACTTCCTATCAGGGAATATACCCGTGAATTTAACACGAGGCGGGGGCTTGAGGAAGGGCTTGGAGACTAGCTTTGGCTCAGGTGGAGGTGCAGGGGTGGATTCGCGCCGCTTGCGATACTCATTCTCGAGCTCGTCCCGGATCTCCTTGGGAAGCGCTTGGAGTACAGATTGGTCCACTTGAGAGAATGAAGGCAAGTCGAATGGATTTGATGTAGCCTGCTGCTGAGGCTTGATAGGGTCCTCAACTGGTGGCCGAGTTGAAAGCAGTGGGATGGCCTTGTTGACTGCATTCGAGGTGCTGGCCGACGCACTGCCCTTCTTTGAATTGTCGGCGCGAGGCTTAATAAATCCCAAGGTGGATTGCCCTGTTGGTGCTTGGGGTGCAGCATTGGCAGGCTCCAGTTTCTGAATCTGGATACCAAGCCCTCGCAACTCCTTCGGGTCGAATTTAAACGACTTGAGCATCCTCCAGGCGTGGTCTCCTATGACCTGATCGTCATTGGTTGCTTTCCCTCCTGGTGCAACGAGGGTTCCTTGTCTGCTGAAAGTTTCGCATTTACCGTGACCCAAAAACTGGAGCATCCGTTCAATGCTAGCGTACGACGATTCAAGATGAATGTGCTGACCTTTGGGGGTTCGACAGGAGCTTTGGGGTCCCGCTTCATGACCTTGAGCGTGAGGGAGCGGCCAACCACGCCAACGGCATCCAACCTCTTCTTTACCTCCTTCGCCATCTGATGAATGAAGTCTTCTGCTTGATCGTTGGTCTCAAATCGTATGCCGTACTGCGAATTCTATTAGCACTGGCATTAATCCAGGAGGGCATGGGTTTACTAACGTTGATCTCGCAGGATACACTTTTCCTTGGTTTGTCACTCTCCAGCTTCCTGTCATCTACGCCTCTCAACGCGTTGTACAGGTTCTCGCCAGTCGCCTTGCCAAAAGCATCAATGAGTTGGCCTTTGCTCTTCTTCATGAGGTCTCCCAGGTTCGTAGTCCCCAACTTCTCCTCTGATTTCTTCTTTGTCTGGTACCCAAAGCCATGCAGTTGGCCAATTTCCAAAGGAGCAAGGTACTCTGCTACCTCTTCTGGGAGCAGGTGGTATGAGCCACCAGGCTTTGCTTTACGGGTTGCCAAACGTGCAAGGAGGATGTTGTGTGCAATTCCAACACTGACTGTGAAACAGTTAGCATACACGGAAACTTTTCCGTAGTGAAGCTACACTCACTCTCGCAGCTTGTCGCCTTTCGGACAGCGTCACGAATCGATTCAGCGTAATGCTTCGCGGGATCCACGCTCACACCTTGTGATGCTGCTTCTGACCGTAGCTGGGCTACAGCATTGGTAACATCGATGAGGGCTTCATCCACAGATACTGCTTGAAGATCATCCGCGTATGACATCAGAACGGTGTAAAAGAGTAGTGAAAACTTCTTGTATCTGTTGATTGTCAGAAGTTGTAGCAAAGCGGCAAGGGTAGGACTCACGTCTCGAATTCATAAGGAATGGTCTGAATTTCAGGACACAGCTGGCGTGCTTGCTGAAGGCTTTGTACGGTCAGCTTTCATTGCTGACAAGAAGGCTTAACCACTCACCTCATGCCATTCCTGACGCCAAACGTTCTGCATTCGTAGCTGCAACTAGCAATCTCGCTAGTGCTCGAAGCTCCGCCCTGGTTGCCCTGAGAATGACAGACCACAACGGGCTTCCCCTTCAACTCTGGCCGACTGACCAACCCAGCAGAGACAAAGAAACAGTCAAAGTCGCAGTGCATGATCACACGATCTGAACCTTCTACTGCTTTCCCTTTCCCCTTCCATTTGGCTTTCGTGGGGGATGTCAAGGCCAATTCCGCTCCTCGCATGCTGACGCCTTCACTAACCTCAGTCAAGGTGCTCCCTGATGGTAGGTCGTTGACGATTGCTGGGGTGGCCTCAGCTCGAGTTTGAGCTTCTTGGATGAGATCTTTGAGCTCGGATTTCCACGTTGACAGATGGTGCAGACGTGAGTTCTTGTAGTAGCCTTCGATGAAGGTTGGTGCAACCGACGTGTGAGCCTTCCGCCATTCGGGATTGGCCATCGCACGCTTGGCGAAAGGGTTTGATGCGTCTGCAGCATACTTGGGGACTTCAGCCGCCTTATCGCTGACCTTTGGCTCTGAGCCAGAAGCAGCGGGTCTTGGTGGTGTCTGCGGTGGTTGTAAAGAGGAAGCCTGAGAGCCTGTACCGGCAGAGCTGCCTTGAGCTCGGGGTACAGCTCCTTGCGAACTTTCCGGCCGTTCATCTGGAACATAGATGAAGTCCCGCCAGGGTAACAGCTCGCCAACCTTCGCACTCTCTACCAGCCATTCTGGTCGGACGACCTTCATATGCTTGAATTCTCGGATCTTTGCAGGTGTCAAGGAACAGGTGATGATATGCGTCCTAAAGTCTGTATTAATGGCCATCTGCATTGAAAGAAAGTGGAGACGCACACTAAGCTCTTCTTGTCCAAGTAGGGCTGATAGACCCCGCCATGCTGAACTATCAGTTCCCGCAAACTTTGTACCGACGGCTGGGTCCAACCGTTGATCTTCGTGGACGTCAGTGTCAGGCTCGTTTCAGGTATCACTATGATGGCGCACATAGATAGAGAGTCCCTTGAATATTTGGCTACCACCTTGGTCGCTTTCCTGCGACTGAATGGCAGCGTTCTGGATCTGAAGCTTTGCGCGCTTCCTGTGCATATACTGACCAAATCCACCAAAGCGAGCAGGTCCATAGATATCGGCATCCTCCTGCGCGACTCGGTTAATTGAGCCCTGGGATTCTTCTTCTTCCTCCAGATCTGACCACCTCCGTTTCAGTATCGGTGGTGACCGGGGCTGAGCTAGCGGTGGAGGTTTTAGTTCCTCTTCATCTGAGTCCTCCACGATTTCCACATCGTTCTCAGCAGGTGGTGGGACGTCCCCAGGCAAGACAGCCTGCGCTAGAGCCTCCAAGAACTGGGAGTCATCATCCTGAAAGTAGTCGGTAGAGCTCTGAGACGCTGTCGAAGGTCCTACGGCCAACATGGTGGCATGTGTACAAGAGTCATTGTGGTTTGTGGTCAAGTGCCAACAGCGATGGTTACACGGCCACGGGGTCAGTTCGAACGGCGCTCAAGCGGATGGGATCCAAGCGGCGCTTGTGATCAACTCAGGCGCGGGGCGATTTTAAGCGGCTCTAGCGCAGCATCAATCCGCGTCCGCCCATCCTGAGCGCCAATTTTATAGGCTGAGCTTCAAGCAAAGTTTAGTGCCCAGCTTCAAGGCCGTCACAAGGGCAGCAGCCCCCCCCTGCTTTTCGCGCATACCCGGTTACTTCCAAATCACATTCACTATAGCCCAGTAGGTTGAAAAGAATAGAAAATTGCATAAAAATCGATAGATGAATGTCCAGTGTGGTTAGATACAATGCGATGTATGCACGACCATCTCTACAGAGCACAGGGGACACTTCTGGGACGCCTCAAGCTTCCTTGGATAGAATCGACATAAAATAAATTCTGAAGGCAAGAAAGTTAGAAAGTCTCCAATATGAGGGAAGGAAACGCATACCAGGCAAGGTGATTCTCGACGACAAAATAACTTGAACACCTAGAGCCGATCGTTAGTCAAGATGATGCGAAGTCAACAGGGGCCACGCACGATTGTCAGAAAAAAAGGAAGCTCCTGAGAGAGCAACGGGTGTTGACTGTGGAGGAAAAGATTCAGCAAGACCTCCGAATTGAGAGCCATAGTACGCACTTATTACTGGGCCTTGTAAAATTCACCTTTCCAGTTTCTGAGGCGTAGCGGTTGAATGTGGTCAGGGGATGTTATGTTGGAAACCAGCAAGAAAGGGGAACTGACCAACTCGACATCATGATTGCGAGTAAGGCTTGACGGCTTGAGAACAAAACCTTGTATCAGCAGGCGCCTGAGTCTGGTGGCTCACATACCGTTTCGCGACCAGGGACTGGATTGAAGTGGTGGTTGCAGACGAAGATAATCAAGACCGTCGCTGCCGTTGGAAAATATCGTGTGGCAGTGTGACGCTCATGTGACGCGACGAACACAAAGGAGGATAGATTCGGGGAGTTGAAATCCAGCCTAGGCTAACTTATACGCGGAGCATGTCCGGGACAGAATCTTGGACTGAGTCTCCCCCACGGCTGGTGCTGGACCTCAAATTCGATTTCGTGCGACGCGCGAGCGGGAGTCAACCGGAGATCAAATCACGCGCACAAAGGTTTTGGATTTGCCAGGCCCAACCTGAGCGCATCTGAACTCATAGCCGTGTAACGCGTCGGTTCCGTCGGTCCAAATGCGATCATAAATGATGCGCCCTTCCCACCCCTATTATATGCCCTTAGTGTTCAGGGGATAATCTCGTTTCTCTGGTTCTTACGTTTCGCTGGAACAGACTCGAGTTGGATTCAAGAATGGCCTTTGCGGGTATGTAGATATGCTTAAATATAGCCCCATCTTCACTGCCCGTAGTCGGTTCATCATTGGATCAATTGATGCGAGGGCTGAGCATATAAAGCGGAGTCCACGTTCGTGGCAAGCGCTCCTTCAAGTCTGCCCGGCGCAACTTGTTCAATCCGCAAAGGTAAGCAATAGTAATAACTCATTCTCTTATTCTGGCTGACTTCGATTTGGTATCAGGGCTGGTCCCGTTGGATACAAATGTGAGCATCATCCTGCAGCCTTTTGGACGCCAAGTTCGAGGCTAACATACCTGGACAAGAATCAATCAACTATGCGTCTTCTAACCTGCGTCATCTTTTCTGCCTTGGCAACCTTCGCTTCAGTCTTGGCTCTTCCCATTGTATGTGCCTGCTCTTGATACCTAAAGTGCGCCCTACCAACACCTGTGCTCTCGCTAGCATCTGGCTGGCGACGATTTCTTGGCCTCTCGCGATCTAGATGCTGCCAACGGACTCGGTCTCCGCGAAGTTACTGCCCCCATAGTCTCTCTCAGGCGCTCAACCTACGATGATTACGCCACTCTAGCTCTTCGGAAGATGATCCTCTCGGAGCTCAGGGAACGATACATGGACGCTGGTATCGACAGCACAGGTACTCATAGTGAACACCATTATCCGATGGCCTCCGCTACCTCCAGGGTAAGCTCCTCCACTCTTCACTTTAGCCGATCTTATCTTCGGCACCCAGAAACACCATCCGAGCCGAAGCGCCCTTCGTCGCTTGAGGTGGTATGCTCGCAGACGCCGTACACAGCGGAAGCTCAGGGTGGGTCCATTCCGCCTGCATGTATCCAGAAGCAACGATTAAACATCGCGTAGGCTGAGGATCTCCATTACAAGCACCAGGAGATCATCTCGCCATCCATCCTTGCTCGAGCAGTTCCGTCCCAAACTGGAAACGTAGCCCCCATTCCCCCACCACCCGCTGCAGCTAACCCTGTAAGCCTACCCCTCAAGTTGAGATGAGATCTTCCTAACAAACTTCCTCCTCCACTAGCAGCAGCAGGTCCTGAAGATGTGGAAGAAACGAATCGAGTGCCGCGTCCTCAATGGTGTCACAAAATGCTTCAAGTCCAGCCGTGTCAAGCCCAATTCGATCACCGCGTTGGATGCTAAAGGTGCTACAACGCTCCAGTCTGCGTAGGCGTTGGTAACTGTATTTCGCACGCAGATAAATCAATCATTGCAGGTGAATCCCGTGGACCGCCCATGCGAATCTACTTCTAACTAGGTAAACGAATGGCTCGTAAAACGTGCATGTTTGACATGTGTATCCCTCGACGTTCACGGCCGCTACAAGCAGAGTCCTGACGATGCTCGCTTGTCAGGCATAAACGGTCAAGCAGTTCATCCTTCGCATCCAACATCCTTCCTCAGTCCTCCTTCACAAACGCCCACGTCTTCCTAAACGATTTGAAAGAAAAGACCCTCCTGCCGGGATTTCGAAGGGCCAATATCTCGACCAGAACGTCTGGCATGACCATACGTTCTTTGGTTGATGCATCCACCGTGATCTTCCGCAGCTTGGGAGGCAGCCCCTGCCACTCAGGTGCACCTCTCCAAAGCGACGTGAGGGTCAAATCCACGAGGTTTGGAGTCGCTTCGAAGAGGGGGCTCAGGTCGACATCGGGATGGAGGTTTCGAAAACAGAGGGAGTGAAGCGTCTCTTGACACCCTGACCGTTGTACGAGCATTTTAACTGCGTCGGCGAGTTCCTGGCCCTCAGAGCCGCTAAGTACTGCTTTTCCGGCTGTCAGGCCTGTACCAGACGGTCAGGTTGGTTAGAGACGGCAACGAGAGATGCGATAGATATAGGTGCATCACCCATGGCTCTGGGCTTTCGACTTCAAAGGTGTGAATGCGCTCGAGCACGACTTCTTGCGGGACACCAGTCATTTCGCGCTTGGATGGCATTGCGTCGCCAGTTCGGATACTGACTTCGTCGAGGCTTTGGTGTTCACGAACTGAATCCTTCGCTGACACGGCGAAGCGGAAAAACAGCTCGGCTGCGTCCCCGTACCAGACCAAATGCCTCAAGGTGATGTACCGAGAGATGAGGGTGCAGAGATATTGATGAACTTGAAGGTCGTCTGGATCCGGCCAGTATTCGAGCTCCAGCTGCAAGACTTGCAAAGCTGGGAAATGAAAATATATCTTGTTGCGCATGAGGCCTCGGACGTTATCGTCCATGTAGGCTGCTTCGACGTGGGGAAAAGCCACGCCCACCAATGGATCTGTCTGGTTCGAGGTGGGTAGCCCCTGTGTTAGAGTTCGAGTGTCCAACCAGCCTGCCCATCTGTGTTTTTCCTCGCACAGCAGCGCGTAAAAAGGGCGCCAGTTTGACCAGCTTGCCAGGGAGGGATGGTAAAACAAGTGAGGGATGCTCATAGCGTGCAATGCGATGGGAAGATTTGACGATAGGGTCAGAACATATGCTAATCTCTCTGTATGCACTTTGATGCCGTTCGAGGTCTTGAGCGCTCTGGAAAGCGGAGTCCATCTAACATCGATATGACACCATAGAGTTGGCGTTGAGTATAATATGTCTTTCCAGTACTTGCAGACGCCGGCGATATTCCATGGACTCTCCTTTTCCGCGTATGGTACGACGACAGCATTGATAGCAAGGAAGAAGATCAAGGTGAAGATTTCCGGGGGAACTGTCCTAATCGGCGCAAGGGCTGAGCTCTGGTATTTTATGAGATCCTCCAGTGCTTTATCAGCCTGTTGTGACGCAGCAAGTCGTGCAGCAGCGGTAGCTTTAGCGGAGGAGATCATATCCCTCTCGGAAGGGGAGTAAGTTAGACCTCGACGAAAATCGGATACAAAAGAGTGTACATCGGAGGAGAGGTTCATCGCTTGTGTGAGTGAGAGCTGGAAGGCGGAGACCTCGCCGACAAACGCAACCCGAGAGACACTCGCTATCGATGGTACACTGCCACCCTACCACGAGGCAAGGGCATGGCCTGACTGGCACTTATTTGAACGGGAAGCCTCAACTGCAATTACTAGGCGTTCCCTCCCGAGCCGGGACTGGGGCGACAGAACTGGTGGTTTGTAAGAACAATGCTTTTCATCTAGGACACAAAGATAAAGGTCATTGGTTGCTACACTCCGGTGTGCGTTTATCCAGACCGCTACCCCCACCAGCCTGAGCCAAATAGTGGAATTTGGCCGACGGCGGCCTCATCACATACATAGATCCGTGATTTCAGCATCGTTTGAGTTGAATTTTGTGTTTTAGCAAGCGTCAAGTTTTACGGCAGGTGAGGCTTTCTTTGGAGCGTCAATATCCTAATGGGGTCCTACTGACGCTAAGGCAAAGAAACTCGTGTCCTCGTCATGTCAAATACGTCGGGCGAACACCCATATCAAGCTTAGCTCGCGGTCTTTATTGATGCTCTCCACTAAGACGCTTGATTGGAGTGGTCGTTTCTACGCACAGGCAAGAAACCCTGCAGGTATATGCCGTTTAGTGGTCGGACTTGCCAGCACACTGGCCTTGGCTTCGGGACTACCGGAGCGGCAAAAGGCATATAAAAGCCTAGCAAATCTCGCTGTAATTTCCTCAGTTCACAGTCCTTCTCTCAAGCCACTCCAAGCCACCTCATCCCAACCAACCCAACCACTCTCATTTTTCATCATGTTCGCTCGTCTCTCCGTTGTTGCCCTCGCTTTCGCTCTCGTCGCCTCTGTCTCCGCTGCTCCTACTCCCGAGACCGAGTTCGAGTTTGAGACTTGCAATGGCGGCGACGTTCAGTGCTGCAACAGTGTCAAGGAGACCAACGCCCTCGACCACACTACCAAGGGTCTCCTTGGTCTCGTTGGGATCGACATCAACACCATCACTGCTCAGGTTGGCTTGACCTGCTCGTCGGTCAACGCCCTTGCTCTCGGAGGTGGCTCGAAGTGGTACGTCTCTAAGGCTCTCGTTCTGCGAGCCAATTATTGACGATTCGCCTTTAGCACCCAGCAGAAGGTCTGCTGCTCTGACAACAACTTCAACGGGCGTTGTTGCTCTCGGCTGCACCCCCATTAACATTGGCATCTAATCATACCCTGTTTTCGGTGAGCTTAAATGCATGTTGTGCCAAATCATTTGCTTATTGGACTTCTCCAGGATACTCTACTTCGTGCATCTCAATCACAACCAGTCGCTCTTTCAGTTGAGGTCTAATCATTCCGTAGCAATAGCTACTGTCCGCTCCTTATACCACTCTAATAGTACCTAGATCTGTCCATCAATCATTGGATTTCGATTACTGCCTCGATTTTCTATGCATCTCACTTTGTGGTCAGGGTGAGCTTGTCCACTCATAAGAGTGCTTTCCTTAGAACATCGCCACCAGCTCGGTATGGGATCGATCACATCGTAAGATAATAGGCGCTTAGGCGCTTAATTATTCTTCCCTGTATCTGTTTTCTCCTTTGCAACAATGGGAGCCCAGCTTCGCAGGAGAGAATAAACTTGAATATGATATACAAAGAAAGGTGCATTAGCAATTCCTGATCACGCGCAATACAGTTTGCCATTCCGATGAAAGCACCCTCAATCGTCTTTCACGAATGCCCACGTCTTCTTGAACGATTTGAAAGAAAACACCCTCTTCCCCGGATGAGCGAGAGCCAGTATCTCGACCAAAACGGCCGGCATAACAATGTCTTCCTCAGCTACAGCGTCGACCGTGATCTTCCGTAGCTTGGGAAGCAGCGCCGGCGACTCCAGTGTACCTGGCGAAAGCGAAGCGACGGTCAAATCCACAACGTTTGGAGCGGCTTCGAGAATGGGGGTCAAGTCGATATCGGGATGGAGATTTCGATAGGACAGGGAATGGAGTGTATCTTGACACCCTGAACGGTCCAAAAACATCTCGATTGTGTCAGCAAGGTCATGGCTTTGGCTGGAGGTGAGTGGCCCAAAGCTGTTGGGCTGGTGCCAGACGGACAAATTGGTAAGAGACGGCAAGGAGATGTGCGATAGGTATTGGTCTATCACCCACGGCGCCGTGTTCTCTATTTCGAAGGTGTGAATGCGCTCGATAACAACTTCTTCCGGGGCGTTGGCGATCCAAGGGTCGAACCTTCCTGTTTGTCCAGATCGGATGCTCAGCTTGTCGAGGTTTGGGTGTGCACGAAGTGAACTTCTCCGCCGACACAGCAAAGTGGAGGAACCGTTCGGTCACGTCCCCGCGCCATACCAGCTGGCTTATAGTTGAGCATTGGGAGATGATGGTACAAACATGCTGGTCAATCCATGTGAGAGATCGGCAACTGGTATTCAAATTCTATCTCCGGGATTCGCAGAGATGGCAACTCCCTAGGCGGAAATTGAAGTTTTGCGCTGTGATGGAGATTTGCGCTGTGATGGACGAGATAGAAATCGTCGTCAATGTAGAGAGCTGAGACGTGCGGAAAAGCGGTGGATTCCTTCGAGCTCTCCAGCAGCTCAGTCTGGTGCAAAGCCCGGACGGCCACCTTGCCTGCCCATCTGTGTTTATTTTCCAACAGGAGTGCGTTAAGCGAACGCCAGACAGGCAGCTCTTCCGGAACGCTCCCCATATGTAAGGAAATCGGAAGATTTGAGGATAGGCTCAAAAAAGAAGCTAACCGCTCCACATGCACTTTGCTGCAGGCCGAGCGCTTGATCGCTTTGGGGAATCGATTCCAGTCGATCATGAGGTAGCACCATAGACTTGGTGTCGAGTAGAAGATATCTCTCCAGTATTTGCATACTCGTGCGATGTTCCATGGACTCTCCCTCGCTACATACGCGAGAGAGATGCCGTCATTGCTGGCAAGGGAGAAGATGTATGTCAAGAGTTCCAGAGGAGTTGTCCTGATCGGTGCGAGAGCCGAGCTTTGGTGGGCGATGATGTGCTCGAGGTCTGCGCTATCATCTGGTGACGCCACAAGTCTTGCGGCAGTGGCAGCCATGGATGAGGCGATCAACTCCCTCTTTGAAGAGGAATAGATCAAACCTCGACGAAAATCGGATACAAAAGAGTGAGCATGGGAGTAGAGGCTCATTGCTTGTGCAAGAACGAGCGCTGGAAGGCGAGAGCCTCGTCAACAAGCAAGCGATGGGCAACGAGGTCCAGGAAGCGCAATGCACTGAAAGGCACGCTGTTTATCGATGTGACACTGCCACCTTACCACGCGGCAAAGTGTAGGGCCTTAAGGCCTGGCGGGCGCCTATTTCCCGTGAAGCCGCAAAGATGTTCCCTTCTGAGTAGGACTCGAATGTCACCAGAACGAAGCACAAAATGCAGAGATTCTTGGTTGCAATGAAGCACAAAGACGTGATATTAGCGTCAGTTGCACACTGGTGTGTATTGATTACTCGAATGTGACAAAGGAGAGACAGGCAAACATGGTGCAAGTGAAGGTGGATCGGATCGAGTTGAGAGTCGGGTTTGGGAGAGAAGAGAGAGTTGGGGATACGCGAGGGAGGCGGTTAGAGTTTTATACGTCCAGCGACTGGCAACAAGTTTCTTTTAATCATGCGCCATACAGTTTACTATTCCGATGCCAGCACCCTCAATCGTCTTTACAAATGCCCACGTCTTTTGAACGATTGAAAAGAAAAGACCCTCTTTCCAGGATTACGAAGGGTTATTATCTCGACCAAATCGGCCGGCATGACAATGTCTGCTTCATCCAAAGCATCCACCGTGATCTTGCGCAACTTGGGAAGCACCGCCTGCGATTCGAGCCTTCCTAGTCAAAGCGAGGCAAGGGTCAGGTCCACAACGTTTGGAATGGCCTCGAGGAGGGTCTTCAAGTTGACATCGGGATGGATATTTCGAAATGACAGGGAATGAAGTGTCTCTTGACACCCATGACCGGCGCACAAGCAATTCCACTGCGTCTGCGAGTTTTTGGCCTTCAGAGACACTGATTGTGTCTCCCAACCGTCAGGCATGTACCAAACGGACAAGGCGGTGAGGGACGGTAAGGACAGATGCGATAGGTATTGCCGTATCACCCATGGCGCCGTATTCGCGATCTCGAAGGCGCGAATCCGCTCGAGCACGATTTCTTTTGGGATACCTGTCATCTTGGCCCGAAATCTCGTGCTGCCAGCGCAGATGCTGATTTTGTCGAGGCTTGGGTGTCCACAAATTGATTCCTTCGCTGAAACAGCAAAGCGAAGAAACAGCTCGGTTCTGCTCCTTGCCATATCAAATGCCTCAGGTAATGTACCGAGACAGAGAGTGCAAAGGTAGAGGTGAATTTCGTCTGGATTTGGCCAGTATGCAAGGTCTAGCTCCAGGGTTGCAGAACTGGTAGGTCAAGTTGTATGTTGTGGTACATGAGACCTTGGATATCGTCTTCTATGAAAGCCGTTGAAATGTGTGGAAACCCCACGCCTTCGAAGGGATGGGTTTCATTGGAGCGGTGTAGTAGCTCTTGTGTCAAAAGTTGGCATTCCAACCGCCCTGCCCGTCTCTGTTTGTCCTCATACAACAGTGCGTATAGAGGGCGCCAGGATAAGGGAATTTCCGACAAACTATAGGATAGCAAATGGGGAATGCTTGCCGTGTGCAATGTGATGGGGAAGATTCGAGGATAGGGTCAGAAAATGGCCTAATCGCTCTGTATGCTCTTTGTTGCAGCGGGAGAGCCCATGGCCACTCGACAGAATTGACTCCATTCAAGCTTGAAATGACACCATAGAGTTGGCGTTGAGTATAATATGCCTTTCCAGTAATTGCAAACACCGGCAATATTCCATGGACTCTCCGTCTCCACGTATGGTACGACGATGCCGTCAATAGCGAGGAAGAAGATTAGGTCAATATTTCCTGGGGAACTGTCCTGATGGGTGCAAGGGCTGAGCTCTGGTGTTTTATGAGATCCTCCAGTACTTTATCAGCTTTTGCAACGCGGCAAGTCGTGCAGCAGTGGTAGCTTTAGCAGAGGAGATCAGCTCCTTCTCGGAAGGGGAGTAGATCAGACCTCGACAAAAGCCAGATCTAAGAGAGCGAACATTGGTATAGTCCATCTGGCGTAGATACGGCGCCTTAGGTACCGGCGCTGGGGGTAACGGTTTAGTTGAGAGAAAGCAAGGATCGTGGAATGGGTCCACTAAATCGATCCAGTTGCAACTCCGCCACGGATAGACGCTAGGCTTGATGAGGAAAACCGCCGCGGGGAGACATAAAGACGTCTTTGCCATGCTGCTGAAATCCATAGCCAACGCGCTGCATAAAGCTGACCTATGAGCATCATGAAGACCAAAGTCCGCCGCAGAAAGAAGCAAGGCAGCATCGCGCAAGTTACTGACGGCAAAGGCATTGCAACTCCCAAGCCCCGAGATTCGCAAAGCGACGAACCTCTTTCTCAGGCAGTCAGACCCGGACTCGTGGAGCAGCTACACTCAAATCACACAACAGATGGAGAGAGAGAGAGAAACCATTCAATGGTATTGCGAATGAAAAGTAAAGTAATTATACGAAAAAGTACATAATGATACTGCACATGAATGAAATACATACAACGTTGGGAATGCGAGTGGTTAGATAGGACATGACGTGATCGTGAAGAAGTGGATGGGAAAGCGAGGACATCACGACGTGAAGTATGCAAGGGAGCGACAGGAAAACGAACGGATAGCATGTACAGGTGGGAGATGATACAACAGGTGGAGACGCGCGAGACAAAGGAAAAGAAAGAAATCAAGGAAGACGAGGCTTTTTACAGCTCATCCTCAGTGAAGACCTCCTCACCCCTCTTCCTCCTGGCCATACGATCCTTCTTGGCCTTGCGAGCCTCGGCGGCGGTCAACTTCTTCTTCTTGTTGACCTCGATCTTGTTACCCATGGCATCGTACTGAACCTCCTCCTCGCCGTCCTTCTTGTCGATACGAGCACCAGATCCCTGACCCTCGACCCAGTTGTGGCCGGAAGCCTCGAGACGACCGTCACGCATAGCCCAGACTTCAGAGCAGATCGACTCCGAGAAGTCACGGTTGTGGGTGATGACGAGGACACCTCCCTCGAAGGTCTTGAGAGCCTCGATGAGGGCAGCGAGCGATTCACGATCGAGGTAGTCTGGTGACGATGGTGAGAAATGAACGATGGCCAAGGTAAAACTGAAACTTACTAGTAGGCTCATCCAAGCAGATGACGTGGGGGCGACGCCATGTGGCAGCACCGAGGACGATCTTGACCTTTTGACCACCAGAGAGACCACGCATGGTGTTGTGGGAGACGAACTCGGGATCGAGACCAAAGTCGGCAAAGTGCTTCTCGATCTCGCGACGAACGAGAGGGCGCAAGAGACCAAGACGCTGAGCCTCACGGGTATCAACCTCGAGGACTTTCTGTAAACGCGAGAGCAATCAGTGACACGAGCAACGAAAGACATAAAGAAATGCGAACCTTTTCGAAACCACGCTTGATGAGGTCGTCACGAGGGCAACCAGACGTTCTCGGAGGAGGACATGCCCTTGAGGGTAACCTCGTACTCGTAAGACTGCTTGAGCTTCTTGCGAGCAACGATCTCGTCGATGAGCCTCTTCTGGCCCTCGATGACGATGACGGCACCATCCTTCATCTTCTTCTTTTCCTCCTCGCTGATGACACGGTTGGCCTTGCCGAGCTCCTCCAAATCCTCACCGGTCTGGTAACGCCAGAGCATGTACTCGAGAGCGGTCTTGTCGAGATGCATATCGATGTGGTGGAAGGCGTGCTGAGCAACGTAACCGATGACCAAGTTGGGGTGCTTCCAGATTCTCACCGCTAAGGTTTGGCTCCATCTCGCCAGTGAGGAGCTTGACGAGAGTCGACTTTCCGGAACCGTTGGGTCCGAGGACGGCAACACGGGAGGAAAGGGAGACTTGGAGGGTGATGTCGAACAGCTGCTGGTTGGCAGTGCCGGGGTACTGGAAGTTGACCTTGCGCATCTTGAGGAGGGACTTCTCCTTGGTCTTGACACCCTCAAGGAGAGGGGGGTCGGGGAGCTTGAACTTGTAGTCCTCAGCGGCCTCGAGAGTGTAGTAAGACTTGGCCTCAGGGACCTGCTTGACGAACGCCTCAAGGTTACCCTTGTAGCGACGGAGCTTAAAGCGGTTGAGGTGGAGAACATCGGTGATGGTGTTGTTGAGGAAACCAGAGTCGTGAGAGACGATGATGGAAGTGCAGTGGGTGAGGCCAGTCAAGAAGCTCTCCAACCAGGCAACGTTGACAACGTCCAAGTGGTTGGTGGGCTCAGTCGAGGAGGAGGATATCAGCCTTGAACAACATGGCACGGGCGAGGGCGAGCTTCATCTTCCATCCACCAGAGAGAGCACCAATGGACTGCTTCTGACGTTCGTCAGTGAAGCCGACGGAGGCGAGACCCTCAACAATCTCCTCAGGGGTGGCCTGGATACGCTTGTCGTCCAAGACCCACTGGAGGACGGTGATGTCCTCTTCGGAACCATCAATGTCGTGCTCGACGTAGAAGGTGCGGACCTCGTCGGGAGAAGGGAAGCCCTCGACCTGGCCGTTGGTGATGGCCCTCATGAGGGTCGACTTTCCGGTACCGTTCTTGCCGCAGAGACCGTAGCGGTGACCACGCTTGAGACGAAGGGTAGCAGTGTTGAGCAAGATCTTGGCACCATAGGCAAGAGAGAACTGGCAGTTGCACAGGTCCTCACCCTCCTCCTCATCCTCGTCACCGTGGCCCTCCTCGTCGTCCTCAGTGGCAGACTTGACGACCCACTCGCGGGCGATCTCGACACCAGCGGGCTTGCTGGAGACGATCTCGAGGTAGGGAGCAAAGAGGTCCCACTGGGGAACATCAAAGTTCTTGATGTTGACAGCGTTGGCGGCGAGGTTGGAAGCGTACATGACATCGACGTTGCCGGGGGAGACCTCGACACCGTGCTTCTTGTAGATGGCGATGAGGGAGTGAGAGAGCTCCTTCTCGTCAGCCTTCTTGAGAGGGTGGAGGTCGGTACCGTCGCTCTCGGCGGGAACCTGGCCGACTTCGCGGAGGGTCTTGATGGCACGGTTGACGACGGCACGGGCCTCGGGGTCAGCCATGGCAGACTCGACCTTGATAAGGCCGGGGAGGAGCTTGGGGATGAAGGGGCGGACGGTGATGTGCGAGTCGACGAGCTTGGCCATATTGTCGACGATACTATAGGAAATTGATAAGCATTTTGAGCCTAAATGAAGAAATTGAATTGGACTTACACAGCAACCTTACGCTTGGTAGCGGTAAGCTTCTCGTTGCAACCACGAGAGAGGAGGGGAACCATGAGGGAGAGGGTGGCCGAATCGACTTCAGTAACGAATGTGGTGGCGGACAAGAGGTTGATGGTGTTGGGGACCTCCTCAACGGGGTTGATAAGGGCCTTGATAAGGGCAGGGAATGAAGCGCTCGATATCCTTGTTGGACACAAGGGCGGTAGGCCTTGGTCAAGGAATCCCGGGCAGCCTTCTTGACGTCAGGCCTTGGTATCCCAGATTGCCTCAGCGAGGACAGGGACGATCTCAGGCATGAGACGAGCCATCTGGAGAGGGAGCAGACTTGACGAGCTGGTTGAGAGCAACGAGCGAGCCCATCTTGACCTGCCACTTGCCGGCGGTCTTGATCTCGTGGAGGAGAGCAGGGAGGACGAGAGCGGTAGCCCATGCGTTCATGTTGGCCATGAACTCACGGACAGCCTCCACAGCGGCAGTCTGAACCGACTTGGCCTTGTCAGCAAACGACTCGAGGAGAGCGTTGTACAAGCCAGAGTCGACAAAGATGGCCTCGACAGCCTTGACAGCGGGGGTCTTGACGATGGTGGCAAAGGCATCGACGGCGCCCTCACGAGCACCCTGGTTCTTCTTGTCGCCGAGGGCCTTGACGAGGGCCTCTGCGAAACCAACAGCCTGGAGAGCAGAGGGACCCTTTTGCTCAGCGGCAGCGACGAGAGAGTGGAGAGCCGAGTCACGGGTGGCCTTGTCGGCAACGAGGAGGGCAGCGACGTCCACCGAAGGAGCACCACCAGCGGCGGCAGCCTTGATGGCGGCGGGATCAGAGGCAACGGGAGCGGAAGCGGTAACGGCGGGCATTTCTAATAATCTGATCTATAAAATCTCAATTAGCCTTGACCATCGAGCTCGACGACCACAACGACGACGTACGGGTGTAAAAGATCTAGAAAGTTTTCAAAAAAAAAGTCTAAGCCGAGGCTGCTTGCAGTTATCGCAAATGTATAGAGACGTTCTAGGGATTGAAAAGAAAACGCTCTTTTTCTAGGATTTTGGCGGGATTCGCCTGGAAGATGTGTGTGAGCTCGCTGTTTGCAACGACGTCGAGGACGTCTAGAACGACGACGAGCAACGTACCTCTAGGGAGGAAAGATGAGGGAAGGAAAGGGAAATGGAGAATTGGCCCAATTAGTGCTTGCGATCTTAATACCTGCCTCCATAATCGGAGTTCCAAAAAATTTCTGGCAAAAAAGCAGGTGTAATTCTTATCCCCTTTCGGTGATCGGTTTCAACGCAAGCCCCTTTTTCCGTTAGCGCCAGGCAACAACCTAAACCTGCATCTTTTCTCCTCGTTGCCTGCCCCATGGCACATCTGACAGCCTGATTGGCCTTTGTGTGTGAGCCGTGAACAAAGGAAAAAATCCGGGGTATATTCTCCATCCATCCATCCCTATCCCATTCCGTTCTGTCAGCCCAGTAGCCACTTGTCCGCATATCGCTCCAGTCCAGTCAATTGGAAGCTCAGGGCACACCACGATGGAAACCGCCTCACCTGAGCCTCAGCGCTCCACATCGCAGGCTGTCCTCGGCAAAGGCTAAATGCGCAGGGACAAGGCATCGCAGGAAACAAATGAGTAATATAGAAACGGACATTACATTCCAACGAATCCGCGGCAGCATACGATAACAAAAAAGAAGCACAACGAGGCTGTCGCGAAAAGGGAAAAAACGTTGACGGGCAAGTAGACAGGCTTCGACAAGAACATGCCGGCTAGCGCTCGGAAGAAACGTGTCGAAAGAAGGCAACACCGAGAATACACTTCTCTCGAGCCGTTTCAACCGCATCTCACATCTCGATCCATCTATCGGTACTTGTTCATCAGCGAATATCATCCAAATACAGTCTTGTTCATCAATCTTCGCTTTCCGCTGGCACAGCAAAGGTCAAAGGGACAAACGCCTAGAGGAAGGTTCGATCGTCAGCGATTGTGATATGCGAGAGCAGAACGTGGAAGGGGCTTACATGTCCACCACCCTCGAAATGCTTGCTGTTACCCTCGACCCAATGAAGACGGAGAGCATGGAGGAACGCCGACAGGCCCTGCAAACGAACAAGATGTTAGTCAACCAGTTATGATTGATCGTTACAATAGACCCCAGAAATAGAATCCAATTAGCGTTGTCGAACGAGCGCCCGTTTCCGTACATCCTGGAAATCCAACACTCGTGTTTCCAGCGTGTACGGAATGTCCCCCTGCCCACTGTATCAAAAGCACGGAACGAACAAGTGGGACAGATGGTCAACGGGAAAATCGCGGGAACGCCTCATCTCTCCGGATCGAAAAACCAAGCATTCCTCCCATATCGAAGGAATGGGAGAAATACATCCCCCACATCGAAGAAGGACCGAACACTCACCTCCATAAGACACAAAATCCCAATCGTCAACGACAACCACATGGGCGCAATAATCGCCAGAGCAATCCATCCCCCAACACCATCAGGATGAATGTACCCCCCAATCGTCATATCCCACAACACCTCGGACAGCTGAGCGTGCGCAAGTGAAAGGGCCCATAAGCGAAGGATAGGACGCCGTATGCGAGATACAGCCAAGACAAAACTCGATCGTGTGGATGACCTGGTGGATCATCACATCGCCAAAGGTGTGTTCCTCCTATAATCGATTGAGGAAATGTTAGCAAACGTGCAACGAAACAAGATAGGGGCAAAAAGGAGCCACGCAAAGAAGAAAGGAAGGACAAACTCACATGCTCCTCATCGTGCTGCTCCAAAAGCGCTCTTCCATTCCCCTCCTCTTCGCCTTCCAAAGCTTCATCATCTCTTTCGAAACCCATTCTCTCCTCCCTGATCATCCCGGGCACTCAAGGCTAACATATCCCTCCTTCCTTGGTCTTCTTCATCTCCTTCCACACCAAATATGGTTTGGCACACAACAAAATCGGAACGCACACCCCGGCAGCGATCAACAAGATGAATTGGACCCCTCCTTGGCCGGGGTACAGTTGGTTCGCGGGATCCACCTTGCCGGGCTCCAAAAACATGTTGATGAGCATGTTCAGGAGGGAAGGCGGTGTCGTAGGGGATTCGGACCAATCGATCGACCACTTGTACAGGATGCAGAGGACGAGATAGCCAAAGATACCTTGGAAGAAGATCATTTGAGGGATGAAATTGGTCCACATGTCAGACTTGCGGTTGAACCTGAAGTGATTAGGGACTTGGAGGCACAATGCAAAGGTCATCTGAGGAAGTGTGTTAGCCGAGATGAGAAGCAGATTGTGACAAGGGTGCGTACATGAATGACACCTAGGACAATGGACATCTTCATCTTGTAAGAGTTTGGTGAAGACTAGGCCATTGGAGGCACCGTGCCAGCCAGGGTCCAAACCGAAGGGATAGACATGCCCATTGGATACGGCAACATCGGAGTGTCCCTTGAAATCCCATCCAGAGTGGAACAGGTGAAGGGTCCTCGAGACAATATCATTGTAAATGAATCCAGTGTAGATCGAGAAGAGGCCCATGAGCAGAATGATGTATCGACCGCTGCAGAGTCATCTGTCAGAACGCTCGATGATGAATGTAATGAAGGCACGTACAAGAAGAATTGACCCATGATCTCGCCCATGCCACTCTTGGCCAACGCCTTCTCTCGCATGATCATGTATGCAGCAGCAGGCTACGATAATCATGCCATGTCCAATATCACCAAACATGACGGCGAACAAGAAGGGGAAGGTGATGACAGCGAACATGCCAGGGTTGACTTCTTGATAGGCTGCTGTGCCGTACGAGTCCATGATGGCCTGGAAGCCTTCAGTGAACTTGTTGGTGCGAATGAAGGTAGGCGGCGTCTTGTTTGTGTGCAACTCGTGAAGGATAGGAGGGACGCTGGTACCAGATTCCTCCTAACAAATGATGAGACACAGAACGAATATAGGATTTGGAAGGACTTACAGTCGCGTGCCTGAGAGCCAACTGGATCTTGGTGATATCGCGAGTCGGAACCCAAGCCTCAGCAATGAGGGTCTTGCGCCTGACATCATAATTGAAGAAGTTCAAAGTCTCATAGATGAGCTTTTCCTTCCTAACCACATTCTGCCAGGCACGAAGGCTCTCGCCAACAGTGACCAACTCGCTGCGCCTGGTGACACCAGTGTTGTAGAGCACGGTCTGCAAGTCCTCGAGACGAGTGGTTACCTCGCGAAGGGCATCAGAGCGCTTGTCGACGTTCGAGTCGATAGGGAAGAGCGTGGCGCCCATAGACTCTGCGACCTTGCGAATCTTGGCCAAGAGACTCTCTCCGTGAGCAAAGATGATAAAGACATTCTTGAAGGTCTCTTCGTTGGTGGAGGGGTCGGTGAAGGGCTCGTCGATGTCGGTGTAGTTCATGTACAGGTTACCACGAAGAACACGCCAGAGGACGCGCTCGAAGATGGGAACACGGCTACGCTCGATGGTTACCTGCGACGAATCTGGATATCGGTCAGTCTACGCAGTTGCGTTCGCGCAGCTGATGACTCACTCTAGGTCAAAGCCAGAGGTCATAGGAGCGAAGGAGGCTTCGCGGTCATCAGTGGCTCAACAGAGGAGCGGAAACCTCGTCGAAAGAACCGCGGATATCCGAGCGGTTATTCTGCGCCTGCTCAAAGGTCAACTTACGCCTAAAATCCCACTCCTGAACCTGCTTACCTTGTCAAAGAAAACCGCAGTCTCCTTCAAAACATACTTGGCCTCCTGCAACTCCTTGGCTCGTTCACTGAGCGTCTGGTAGCTCTCATTCATCTTGACCAAACGAGCTTCATGCTCTGCAAGGGTCGTATCGAGCTCGTCGATGGTGTATGCTGCGCGAGGTCCGATAGTGATAACCGGCGCGCAGTCGTGAAGGGGTCGAACGGGTACGACGTCCTTTTCCTTCTCGATTTGGGTCGCAAAGAAGCGGACTCGACGAGCCATTTCTTCGATACGACGGATTCTCGCCAACGAAGGAACGTTGGAAGGGGTTGACGCTGGGGTTCAACTACTCAATCTTGTTTAGCTTTTCGGTCACGAAGTAATAGAATTTGTTACGCACATCTTTGAATTGAACATCCCCGAGCTCTCCCAATTCATGAACAGTATCGTGGGCAACTTCAGTGGGTACAAAAAGCTGTACCAAAGCTCATGCGCTCCGAGCCTAGACGATGACCATTGTCAACTTTTCAGTCAGGGGACCAAGGCAGAAACGTACGCAGCAAGCTCGGGTATTCGTCAGACATGGTAAACGACCGTGGCAAACCGTCGCTGATAATCCTGCAGACGACGACGACGGTGACGATGATGATAGTGGGAAGTCGAACGAGGTCCGATGTCGTCGTTGTCGTTGACTGTCGCCCGGCCGAAGTTTGGCCTTGTTTGGCACAGGCTTCCTCTGAGTTACGGGTCGGGCGCTTGCCGTCAGGCTTTCCTGCACCGTTCAGCCATGTCGCTGCCCATTCTCCTTCCACAGAGCTCAATACCACCGCATCGACGGCGGACGGCCTGCAGATGAACTGGCGCATCTGGACTGGCAACCAAAGAAATATCTGACAGACCCACAGCCGCCGTCCAATGAAGACGCGAGACTTCAGGAAGAGTTCATCGCGAAACAGGCACTGGAGGGCAAGATTGTGAAAAAGACAAGGCCTCGGAGAACAGTAGATTATAACGGGGGTATGGGCAGATGGATATTGGTGGGTCATCAGTGTTCGTATTGAACGTTTTATTGATAAACTAGTCAAGAACAGGAAACTCCGTCCTAATACGACCTATACGCCGTATATGAGACCAGCACCCCCGTATATCATCGATGTAAGGAGACCAACTGATAGAATTCTAACCAAAGTCTGACATCTTGCAGCTTCTACCTCCGAAAGCCTATCCAGGCAATTCGTCAACCTCACTCTGCACAAAGTTTGTGCACACCTCGACGAACAAAATCAGGTGTCCAGTGAACGTAGTCACAGTACGTCGCGTCTCAAGTTCCAATTAAATCATGACTGAATCCATGGACAGTGGACTCCAGAAGCTCGTCGAATTCTTACTGGTTCAACCTCTGGCGAATTCACCCTCTGGAACGGGCTCACCTTCAACTTTGAAACCATTCTCCAAGCACATGATACCGCCATCACCGCGATGCGGTTCACACACAGTGGCGCCTACCTCGCCTCTACAGACAAGTCGGGCGTCATAAAGTACTTTGAGCCCAACATGAATAACTTGACCGCTTGGCAAGGTACTAACAGCGGAAATCGGGAGGCTATCAGAGGCTTGAGCTTTAGCCCCGACGATCAGAGGTTCGTGACTGGGAGTGATGATTCAAGTTTGAGGATTTGGTCATTCAAGGAGAGTCGAGGCGAGAATATCTTGTCAGGTAAGTCGCAATTTGTGTTTAATGTGCCAAGCTTAACCAAGGTTACAGGACACGGTTGGGACGTCAAATGCGTCGAATGGCATCCGACAAAAGGCCTCATTGTCTCAGGGAGCAAAGACAGCTCCGTTAAATTCTGGGACCCGCGAACAGGGACGTGTCTCTCAACCCTGTAAGCCCTTCCTCTTCCTCTCCTCCACCCACTCAGACTAAACCCCGACCAGGCATCAGCACAAAAACACAATCCAGGCCATCGCCTGGTCTCCAAACGGCAACCTACTCGCCACAGGCTCACGCGACCAAACCGTTCGCGTATTCGACATCCGAGCCCTCAAAGAATTCCGCGTCCCTCAAAGGTCACAAAAAAGAAGTCTGTTCTGTAGCCTGGCACCCCGTCCACCCTGTCCTCGTCTCGGGCGGTTCAGAGGGGTCGATCATGCACTGGGACCTCAGCGGTGCGGATATGGTCGATTCCATTGCTGCTCCGACCCCTGCTCCTGGGTCCGCTAATGCGAAAGACTTGAAGGCTAATGCAAGCAGCCCGCTGCCGATGTTTGCGGGTACAACGCCGACTTCAGCACCACGTGCAACGCTCAGCCAAGCACACGACTCGAATGTCTGGGCACTTACCTACCATCCCCTCGGCCACATCCTCGTCTCCGGTTCCAACGACCATACCACCCGATTCTGGTCCCGTGAAAGACCAGGAGACAACTCGAGCTCGTTCGCTGCGGGTGGTGAGAAGCCGCCAGAGGAGATGGGTGGAGGAGACCAAGATGAGGATGATGAGATGGGTGGGGGGATGAGCGTGCCCGGGTTTGGGTTTGGTAGTGGAGGAGGGGAGGTGCTGCCGCCTGGGTTTGGAACTGCCGGAGGAGGTGCTGAGCCGAGGAAGAGTGGGGCTGGGAGTGGACGAGATATCTCGGGAGGATGGTGGAAGGAGCCAGAGAGGGATTCAGGCCCGTCCAGCTATGGTCAATCAGCCTCGGCATCTGGTCCTCCACCTAGTGGCAACAGTGGCGGTTATGGAGATAGTGCCGACGACTTTGCCATCCCTGGATTTGGAGGATCGTCTGCTCCTCCTGGCTTTGGCTCAAGCGGTCGAGGTGGAGGAGGAGAACCACGAAGAGACGAGTTTGGTCGTGAGAGGCCGGATAGAGATCGAGATGGGTTCGGTGGCAGGAATGGAGATGATGGTGGAGGAAGGGGTGGAGGTGGAAGGGATAGAGGACGATTGGGGAAGAGGAGGCGGGGATAGATATGGCCAAGGTGGTGGGCGAGGCGGAGATAGATACGGGAACAGAAGGCGGTATTGAGCTGGTGTTATGGGTGATGTATTGTAGTCATACTTGCTCTTCCAGTGAATACTCAAATTGCTCTTTCCAAAGACCATCAGACTGCCTTTTCAGAGTCTCCTCAAAAACGCCTTGTGTTCGATCAACTCGTGGCCTCCTCGTGAAGCGCCCCGGCTAACATCCGATGCTCCGTGTTCTTTGCAAGACTTGTTCTGCCTACTGACTCATTTCTCCAAATCTGACATCCAATAGATTCTCCTGATACCAATCAACATGACTCGACAACGACCAGTGATACATAAACCTCTTTAATGAACCGTCTCCTCCGACCTCAAAAGCACTCTCATTCCTCCTCCTAAACGTCTTACAACATGTCTACCCCAACGTCCACCTCTCAGAATCAAATCAACCTCGACAACAATGCCGACCTCTACAACGAATGGGCGAAAATATACGACAGCGATGGAAACGTCCTCCAGCAACTCGACTCGCTCGCCTTCAACGATACCGTCCTCCCACTCCTCAGCTCCAGCCCAAGCCCAGGTCCTCTCAAGATCCTCGAGCTGGGGTGTGGAACAGGAAGGAATACAGTTTTGTTAAAGAAACACGCTCCTGATGGGAGTACGATTTACGCTATCGATATTAGCGAGAAGATGATGGACGAAGCGAAGCGCAAGATCGACTCTTCGACCGCGTCAAATGTCAGCGTCAAATGGGCGCTTATCGACTTGCAGACCCAACAAAATGAACTTGAAACATTCCTGACAGAGGGATCGGCAGAGGACAACAAACCCGACGTGGTCATCAGCACTCTTGTATTGGAGCATGTTGCTCTGGACGCATTCTTCAGCGTGGTAGGAGACGTCCTCAAACCAGGAGGATGGGCATGGGTGACGGACATGCACCCCGAGATGGGAGAGGGGCCGAGCGTCCTTTTTCAAAGAGGACGGGACGAGGGTCCTTGGCGTCAGTGTTATGCATGCGATCGAGGAAACAGTCGAGTCTGCGACGAATTTGGTTTGGAGCTTGTTGGAGAGGTCGATGCGAGGGGAGTGGGGGACGTAGAAGACGAGGCGCTGCAGAGGTTTGGGCCTCGCGCGAAGAAGTGGGTAGGAAAGAAGATGCTTTGTGGGATGATGTTCAGGAAGCTGTAGTGGTAGCGGCATGTGCACCAAAAAGGGACACTGAATCCAAATATTTCGTCAAACAAGGATTGGATTGATAGAATTGAGACCAGAATGAGATGAATGGCTAAAAATACATATTGGTATGATCATAAACTTGTCATAACTTGATGCTATGAAAAGGCAGAAACGACTGCCTCAAAGGCAGCAAACGTAACCATGTTGACGGGTACTGCTCTTCACCAACGAATCAGTATACATCCCTCCAATACAAGCAAATGCGATGGCACGCTCACCTGATCAGTGTAGGAGCTAATCCACGGAAGAAGACGCCGGCTCCATCTGCACGATAAGAGTTCACGAAAGTAGACCAAGTGGAACGATACGGATTTATGTCTCGAGGTGGAGATTCCTTGGCGTCGACGGTTTGCAGGAGTAATGGTGTTGATGCAGACATGGTTGAGTACCCTCTAGCTATGGATGGATGCGTGTGGTTGTTGTGTACCACTGTCGTAGCAGCGGCAGAGTATATAGGCTGACTTGCTTGGATTCGAGTCTTTACTACATCAAAAGGGAAGGTAATCGCCCACGCAGCTGAAGCGAAGCATGAGATCCTGGCTACACAGATTGGGGTCTACGCACCTATACCCGCTGCACCTCCTGCCAATAGCAGTGCAGGAATAGAAAGGGGGTCTCCAGGAGAAGATTTAAAGTAACGGCAAGTAGCCTCATACTAACGTGCGTCAGTGTTCGCTTCGAAACGCGTCGTGGATGTAACCAGACTTACGGTTAGAAAGTAAGCGCCATAACCTGTATCTCTCAGGGCTGTCGCGGTTATTCCACGAAACAAGCCTTGAAAACCGCTTTCGCGGATTATCTGCATAGTAACCTGGCGAGCAGTCGTTGGCGTTAGCAGTGATTGCTGTCTGATCTTGATGAGTTCTGTTGGTGTCGTTATTAATCTATACTCCAGATCAGCGCTATGAAGTGGTTTAATGGAAAGGGGCGTCATACGAAGTTATAATCCCAGCACCAGCACCAGCGAGGGCTACTTGAGTGAGAGCTTGGTAGAGTTCCAGCTCTTTCTAGCTGTAGCTTCATTAGGAAGCCGTAAGAGGAGAACACAAGGCCGTTCATGAGGGCCATGGTTGCCTGTAGGTCGAAGGTAAGTCTAGGTTGCGTTCACTCAGCCTAATAAACACATACCATGGGAGATGCAATTCCTTTATACAGCCCAGAAAGTCTCTCTTCCCGCACAATAGTACTGATCGCTTGGAAAGTCGACGTGTACCTCCCCGAGATCGTTGGACTTTGGAAGCGGACTTTCACTGATCATCGACTGTGTTATGAGTGCATTCTGGCGACATCGGCGGACCAGATGTCGTACCGGTATCAAACGGAAATCCAACTGCCAGACTGGCCATTCCCTGTGCTGGTGTTACTTTCGAACTCCCAAGCCCTGGTACTATACGATGACGTACCGAGATGGTGCCTGCAATAAAGTCCAGCGTTGGATCCAGCTGCACTACGGATTGTCAAGAAACTTTCTCTGGATGAGGGCAGAAAGGCGTACCTGGAGCTACATTGTCCATTGAGGTGTGAGGCGAAGGTGGTTCAGAGCTAAACAAGATCCGTTACCCAGCCCGCCTCTGCAGGCGGGTCGTTAAATACATCCGCTGGTTCCGGTAAGCGGACCATAGCACTCTTTGATAGGGGCCCCGAATCGGGTCTCGTCCAAGTCTCTTCCTTTACGTACCTGGGCCTCGAGGAGATGCACTCTGCGTCTCAGAAGAGTATTCGTGGGACCGGTTGCAACAAGGTTGGAAAAGCTCATGGGGGGGTTACGGCGCTTTGATATCAGTCGGGCATTACCGGCACCTAAAATCCTTATTATTCTACGTCGATTCTACGTCGTTCAAACGTTGGAGGCACCTTCATGGTCATTGCTCGATATCGAACGCCACCAGAAATCTGCTTACCGAAGTAGGCGCTCAGAGATAAGCGCCTCATGTTAGTGGCAGTGTTTTGTTCGTCAGTTCCTGTCAAAACTACTTATGATGTCACCCTTCTGGCGCAACTCGTGCCCACTCCGACCTGACGCCATGCCAGTCCTTATAAGCCCAATCGAAGTCTACCGACTTACAACTCGGCCCCCATGTCTTGCACTCTAACCCGAACCACCTCACTCAGATCCGACTTCCACTGGCGCCATGCCTACCCCACTTTGCAGAGGCCCACGATACGCCGTTTCAAAACCACGACGGCTGCCCAACCTGTCGAGGTGTATAGAGGAATCGTTGCACTGGAGGACACGATCACGCAGCCAGATTCGGCACCCTCACCCGTCGTGCTCCTTCCTCCAGAAATCCTTACCCAGGTCTTTTCATGGGCAGTTCATGGGGGTGTAACCATTTCGTACTCCCCAGATGCAACCCATGGAACATCGCATGCGTCTGCAAGTACTGGAGAGAAGCCTCGTACTCGACCCCGATGCTCTGGAACCACATCGCAATCGATTGGAGCCACCTCCCGAGCTTGAAACCGGTCGATGCCAAAGTCTACCTTGAAAGGCTTGGCCATATCATGAGCTTGTCATCCCCCTCCCGCTGGTCCTTCATTCCGTAGATTTTATGAAAGGTGGTCATGGCGGCGCCTTTTTGCAAGATCCAGATGGATCTATCTGGCATTTGCTTGACAGCATCTTTCAAGGTGTTTCACACCGACTCTCGGGTGAGTTACCTACGTGGTATCTCACGAGAAAGTCAGTCGCAGATGGTGCCCATTCAGTCACCTGGACCATCCCAAATATCACCACTCTCATGGTCCAACCGAGAGCTCGGGACCTCGTCTCAAGAAGCCTCATGCTCAACTTTCCCTCTTTGGAGTGCTTGGAACTGGACGCACGGGTCTTTGCGATACCACTCGCGAGCTCCGCCAGCCCTCGTGCTGCTTTCCCCTATCTCCATTCATTCATCACGCAGCACCCCACGCTAAGGCGGCTGGTATGGCACGACTTCTCCATCGAGGAACTTTCTGCGCTTCGCAGACGAGTGTGGCGGCTTCCAAGAAGCTCCTTCTCTTACAGAGCTTTCTCTGAAGGGAGAAGTGTCAGCATCTTTTGTCCCCCTCGCCAATAACCCCCCGATCCTCCTGCCGCATATTCACAAGCTCGAAGTGGACCAGGAGTGGCATCAAATCAGAAGTCACCTCCGTTCACTTCGAGCCCCGTCACTTACCACACTCGACATTCACCAGCACAACTGCGAGCAGGGATCCAAACAGATCCAGAACCTATCCGAAGGAATACAGGCATTTTTGCAGCAGTCAGAATGCCAGCCAGACGCTGGTGTCTTTGTCGCTGCGTGGCCTTGATGGCGTAGACTTGACCCGGTTGCTGGAGCTTACTCCCAACCTTTTGGAGTTGACAATCTCCTCGTTGTGGTCGAGCTCGATGGCCTCCAATGCGGCCCTCGCCCCGGCACTGCGGCGAATCACGGTGGAGACATCGAACGACGAGGGAGTGGTTGCAACTGATATTCTCGAGGACATCCTCTCCATTCGCAACCCGGGAAAGCAAGTTTCCTCTTCCAAATCGTTCAACAAGACGTGGGCATTTTTGAAATCCGGTTGAAGTGCACTCAACAGACCAAGATACTGAATCAGGGTTGATCATTCGAGGCCTAGAGGTTAGCGATACAATGACGCCACGTCTGGCAATATCTCGTTGAACTATGACAAGACAGTTATCCCCGCCTCGTAGTAAATGTGACCATATTAATGGGCATCGCTCTCCGTTTGTATATTAGCATCCGTTTATTCATACGAAGGCCCACTTACCTTATGAACATCTAAGCTAATCTGTGATTGATACGCCTGCCCCCATCTGCACGATAAGGGTTTACGATCGTCGACCAAGTCGAACGATATGGTTTCAAATCACGGGAGAATTCCTAGTCCCGGTTTCAGGAAGCAGAGGCGCGAGGCCCGCCTTGCCTTGGAAGGTGTTTAGTTACGCGATGCGGGTTTAGGAGTCGCAGAACATGACGCACCGCGATGGTCCTTGCATGAAATATAGCGTTGGAGGATCTAGGTGGACTAGGACCGCCATCGCCTAGTCAATATTGTCGGTGTCCAGAGGGACGCGGCCTAGACCGCGTCCCTCTGAGACCTTTTATATCGACCGTCGAAGCTGGGAAGGAAACGGTTCAGAAGCAACCGAGAGACGACCTATCTTGGTGCTAGGTTTCTTGCAGAGGGATGGACAGGCCGGGGCTCCCAGTAATGATCAAGTCGGAGATTCAAAGGACAACACAAGTGACAGAAAAATCTGGCGATATGTGGCCCATCGTCAAGAGTCGATTATGATCGAAAGTTGTGTCATACATCTAGGGTACATTGATATCAGTCGCAACAAACACAGAAAAAAGTCCAGCGTAAATGTCCTCGTGTTGTCGTGAACGTCGTATTAGGTGAGTCTTGTGTCAGGGGTATCATGATTCATAGCAAGCCGACCATAGCCAGAGCTGCTGAGAAACACCATAGAGCAGTCGAGGGTTCTAGACCCATGGCAGCTGATCTATAGTTCGGCACAGGCAAGAATTTTGCTGTATCTTCCTTCTGCTGCTCAACGTTTGCTGCGCGAATTAACACGCTCAGATGGGAACAACCACAGATGCAACGAATAGAGGACGACGAACCTTGAAAGCCACAAGCCCGACGATGACACCCAGTCCAAAGAAGACGAACGCTTGAATAAGCCAGATGAATCCCCAAGGCTCTTGAGCCACAGCACCCAATCATTTCCGCAAACACGCTCGCATCGGAGGTGTTCACTTTCCGTGCCAGTGTGTCATCTAAGATGTGGTTCAGCGCTGCAGTCCGACTAGAGCTAGAAGCAACATACCGATGATATCCCACAGGCAGTACAGACAGGACATGACACCGATAAAAAGGACCTGTTGCACTGTCAGTATCTTGTTTGCCTGCCGTGGGGTGAAGGCATACGAAGTATCTCAGGGCAATGCTACCCGCCACGAACCAGAACATCACAATAATGCCCGACATTCCCAATATCAGTAGCCATGTCCTATAGGTCAAGGCAATTAGAACAAGATAGCGTAAAAAGGTGATTCTGGAATACGCACAGCCAGTTCCTTCTCGCCCACCACAGGGTGAACAGGAAGAAGACGCCAAGACCAAAGTAGCGACCTTGCTCGCATTCGTGTTGAAGCCACATGCAATCAGGCATGCCCCGATGAAGGAGCTGCCAAGGTAGCCTGCTGGGAGGGTGATCCACGAGATGCCACCTCGCATGCGGGTCAGACCTCCCTCATCAGCTAGGTGCGGCGGAAGGATCAGAATGCGTGATTCAGGCCAAGATTTGGACGAAACGTACGATCCAGCTCTATTGAATGGATTTTGGCGCATGTGAGCACTCCAGCAAAGGCATGGCTCATCTGCAGCAGTTGAAAGTCAGTGGGAGAGTCTTCTCTACGCTAAACCTGAGGCTTGCCTACCTCATGAAACCCAACTGTTAAAAGTCTGTGTGAGGTATTAGTGGGCTGTCGGGTGAGTGCATAAATGTGGAAGGACGCACTTGAAGGGGTATACTGAAATTCAGTTGGTCTGCTTTAGCCCTCATTACATTGGAACAGTGAGCGCATAAAGAAACCTACAAATTCTGTTCAAATACGGCACATGCCTATCGAACAATCCATGTAAGTTAAGGAAACCAACCAATCGTCAACCACCCACCATAGAATGCCAATGATAATAACATATGCCCCAGCCACAATCAGGGTATTCCGCTGGGTTTCACTTGGGTGTAATTCGAGTCTTGAAGTCTCTAGCAACAAGATATGCGCCTGCCTCCGCAAAAGATCCCGAAGACTCGAGTCCTGGAGCCATTCCGTTGCACAAGAAGGATATCGACGTCGGACAAGCTCGAGCTCTATCGAATGATAGTCACAGAGAACCCAGACCTGCAATCGGCTTCGAGCGAAAATGGTGGTGGTAACAAGTAAAGCCCAAGGCTAGCTATAACGGCAAATGTGCCGTGGGCAGATCGCCGGATTGGGCACAACGCGGTCGTCGAGCTTGCCGCGGCATCGTTGTCCCGCCCCTTCCTTGGCCATTGCAGTGAGGTGGCCGTGTGCTGCGGAGGCCATTCGTCCCCTCATGGTGAGCTAGATCGCCCAGAACTGCCCTCTAGTCACCACCAGACTGAGACTGCGGAAGCTCGTCGGCAGTCGTGATGGTCAGAGGTTAGGAGCAGAGCCTGGCGGCAGTCAGCGGAATTTCATGCCCGCTATTATACAACCTCCGTGACGTCGGCGGCCAGCTCGAAGCTTGTCCAGATCCACTGGTCTGCAGCTTGGTGAGTGCATTATGGTCAAGCTTTCAAGCTTCGAATAAGACCCTAATGGAAATGCATACAGATATGGAACCGAGAGGCCTACGCTTAAGTAGCAATAACTCAGTGAAGAAGGCCTGCGCTCGAGAGACTCGGTCCAATGATTCCACATCTTGCTTCGACCTGCCCGCAACTGTTAAGCCATGGGCGCTTGAAATTGGGCTGCCGGGTGATTGTTTTAGCACCCCACAATCACAGATCTACTCGTACAGGCATTGCCTTACAACCTTCTTGTTTTGCTGCCGACTGCCCCAGTAGCGCGTTTGCGCCACACTGTAAGTTCACTCCCCTCTTCTCTACCTCACTGGACTATGGGCTATATGATTGAGCTTTTCTACGGATACTGCCTTTGAACGTTCCGGCTTGGCTCGCCCGGCCTACTGCTTTAATTCGCTATCGCAGACATATGTTCTCCTCCTCTTCCCGGGCTGGGTTTGTTTGTGCGCACTTCTACGTACCATCTCGACATGACAATGCTCCGAGGTGCGGCCTGCTAGCACGGATATCTCATCCTTGGGAAATCGGGACGGCGAGAAAGTTGGTACTACGCTTCGTGGCCACGGTGCCACCATCATATCTGTGAAAGGTAAACAGCGAGAGACACCAAGCACTCTTAACTCCTCCACCAAGCTTTTGTCAGTACCCGGACCGCAACGGGGCGCTGGCTCGGCGATCTCGATATGACCACCTACAGGTGTTCGAGGACGACAAAGTACCTATCAATCAGTTACAGCGATATCAGCTTCTCCCGCGTCCCTCAGGATGATAAGGCGGGAGGCACACTTGTGCTTCTACATCATCCGAATGGAGCTTCCATTGTATGCATCATCCAAACACCGCCATGATTTCAGCTAAATTCGAATGGGCTGAAACCAAAAGGTAGGCTCAATATAGATTCATATAAGTGGTCTAGCGACCATCAACGCTAGACTCTGTCTCTCCCTTTTTCTTCCACTCTCCCTCCTCGAGAGCGCTTGGTGAGATGAGCACCGACGCCTTCCTAAATCTTGCGTCGCAGGAGTCGACGTACACTACCGCTTTTATAGTGAGTCAACGATCATCGCACCTCCCTCTGGCATCGACTGACAAAAATCCAAAGGCAATGCCAGGTGAGAAGCACTTCTTTGGAGAAGCACAGGAGAGGAGGTGTTGACCGCAACTCAATCAGTCGCGGGTCTCGCGGTTCTGGTGCGTGTGCCTACAAATTATCCACACATAGATAATTTATCCACATCCTTTGGACTTCTCTCTCCAGCTCTTCGAGTTCCTCCAAAAACCTGCAAGATGAGGTAGGCCTTCAGCCAACACACTTCTGACATCTTCGCCAGGCACTCACCTACACTTACTAGGCAAAGTATATCTGGCCATCACCATGGCATAGCGTGAAGTGGCTCTTCTATCTTAACCGCGTGGCGCCTCTGTGCCTGCTCATCTCTGCACTCGATTGTAAGTTCCATCTTGAAATTTGAGATCATACAGGAAGAATCTAAACATTCTAGATGCACTTCTTGCGAACCCATCTGAGCGTGTAAGACCTTAGTCGGCAGGCGTGGGTGATTGGCACTGACAGAACCTGTCATCAGACATGCAAGACCTGCTAACCGTGCTGTGCAGTTGAGGAAGCCTCCCATCCTTCCTCCCGGTGGTTACTGACATCCTTCACTTTAGCTTTCGTCGGTTTATGCCACATGGTATCCGAAAGTACGTCAAAACCACATCCAGCCACCCATACTTCTCGTTAATCGTGTTTCGCCTACAGTGCTCCTCTACCTTCGAGTTTGGGCCATCTCGGGACAGAGCCGCAGGGCTGGCGGTCTTCTTGATCGGGAACCTCGTCGTGAGTGCTGTGTCCTCGACCTGTGCATCGAGCTAGGCGCTGATCTTCGACTAGGTAGTTTTCGGTGTCAGTGTCATCATGCTCATCCTCTACATCAGGGGTGGAGAATGTGAGTGACATACCATACAGGGTGGCCTCAAGTTTTGCTCATGCCTCGCTTCTGTCTAGGGGGCCTAGGTTACAATCGCAACGGGCTGTATCTCTAGTAGGAGAGGAACGAGAGATATCTTAATCACTCTTGTCTCGCTCTACTCCTCTACAGTGGGATCAGTGCGTCTCAGCTCCTCTATCCTAATTTCTTCTTTGGCTGATAGAGATCTTCGCCCAGCGGTGACAGCTCTGTCTGTTTACTTTGGCCTTCGGTTCCACAGGATATCAAAGCCTGGGCCTCTGCTTGTTATGTTCTACCGCGATGGAACCGTCTACTTTGTGGTTGTCGTAGGTGCGTACGCCAAGTTCGCCTCGCATGACTCCTTTCTAACGAGGGGCACAATTCGCAGTGATGTCTGTAACCAACGCGATAATCGCTGTATTCATTCCGGTGAGAACGCCTCAGTTCCACCCCTCCTAATCATTGCTCTAAAGCCTATTGTCTGCTCTTGTGATCAGAGATTCTCCCGCTTCGTTATTATCATGTGAGAATTGTCTGTCATGACTTGATGAGCCTCCCGCTGATCACACCCCGTGTACCAGACCTTACAGCTTGATCATGACTGTGATCTGTTGTAGGATGGTGCTTCATCTGAGGCAAATTGCCGCTGAGAACAGGGGGCGTGGTAGTACCGACCTGCCCTCACATGGAGCGCGATCTGCAACATTGGTATGGGAATCCAATATGAAGAAGAGTGGTACAAGTGGGCACTGAAAATGTACGTCATGGCTTGGCCACTCTGAATATTCGATGCAATATTCAACAGAGACCACAGCATCTCAACCATCTGAATAAAACCTTGCCGTGAGGGAAGCGCGCATACTCGGCGGGGCTATCTCCCTGTGACTACTTCGATCTCAGAAGGGTGTCTTTCTTGGCCGATCTCGAGTTTTGATATCGATGCCCAGGCTCATGCGAACATTCGGCCTCAATGTCGTAGAACATTTCGAATCAAAGGTTGGGGACAAAGTACCTTCAAGTCCTCTGCCGTACATGATCTTCGAACTGAGACGGATAGTAGGGTTAGTCAGTGCGGAAAACATAGGTACCCATATGTGAGGATCGAGGCGACCATCGAACGTGTAGATTATATATATTCCCTAATGGATCATAGTAGTGGTGCTTGTGTCAAGTAATAGTAGTAGTCTTCGAGTCAGTACATGAATCATGAAAATGCAAAGTGTCCGCCAGCCCCAGTGTCAACACGAAAGACTGTCAATGAGATGCTCTATACCAGTTTCTTGATCTTCCTTCTCCCAGGTACCACTGGCATCTCCTCTAACATGTTACCATTAACACAGACCGTGTTCACGCTCGGACAATTCTTCAACACTCCGTCAAGAAACGCATCCTCATGATGTGGCTGTTCCCAAGGAAGTCCGTACCTTGTTGGCTTCCCGTTTCCCCTCTCCATCCAACGAGACTCTCGAGGAATGTTCCATCCAGGGTAGCAGAGGCCGTCCATAGCCCAAGCCTCTCCATCCTATCGAACGTCGACAGCCACTTGGGAGAGCAGTAACCAACGTAGCGGGAAGAACAAAGATGTTGAATTTGAACTCCAAATGCGTCACGCACGATCCGGTAAAGGTCATCGTCGACGTAGCTGAGAGTCGAACGAGGCCCATAGTTGAGTGGAAGGCCCAGCCTGTTGTTGATGCATTTCGTCGATAGAAGGCTCTGGCCAGACGAAATGGCCTCGGTTCCCTGGACTAGGCAACACCGCCCAATCCGTCGCTGGCGTCTCCACAAACACAGAAAGGACGACCTTGTCCATCGACCGAAGTCGAAAACATATCGGCGCGAGGTCATTGTCGATAGCGTTCGCTAGGGACTTGGAGCCTCGCCGAGTCCGATAGAGCACTCGAACCGTTTTGAGGGCATCGAGTGTGGCGAGCGTGCTACTACTGAGCAGCACGACGAGTTGCTCTGCGGTACCCGTTAAAGAACGGAGCTTGCGGAGGGCGTTTTTGGGAAGGGTGGCGTTAGGGTTTAAGGGTGCGATGTTAGGTCCGAGTGACAGTTCCTCGAGTTGCGGGTGTCGTGCAAGGAATACGAAAAGGTCCTCCGTAGGGGCCGAGCACAAGTTGATTGACAGCTTGCTTAGACTGGGGATAGAAATGAGGGGTAATAGGAGGCGCCACGTCTCCTGTTGAATGGTCTGGAGGTGGTCGAGAGACACCGAGGTCACATTGGCTGACGGAGCGTTGATAACGTCCAATGGCACAGCGCCGGGTGGAAGAGAATGGGGGAATGCACACTGAACTCTTCCAACCCGGAAGAAAGTTCAATCCCGAACCAACGAAACGGGGTAACAAAGGCCTTTCCAAGCCCAAGTCTAATCCTGTTCAAAGCCCCCTTCACCCCGTAGTACCCTCCCAAAATAGCTTCTTCTACCAGTTCCGAAGGGACATCGCATTGCTGATCGTCTACTTCGACGAGGAGATTCCGACAATATGCCTTGCTGAGGAGGGTCTTCATCAGTCGATCCCACCCCGAAAACTCCATCGAAGAAGGCGCGATAGGATAAGACGGAAGCTGTGTGAGTGTTTGGCGGGCATCGATCCCAGGTGCTGTCGTCGATGATGACCCTATCTTGAGGTGGACCTCCCGAACACGGCCGACCTTTTCGAGGAGCTCCAGGGCTGCTAACGAGGTTGAATGGTGTTCGCGCACCGCAGCACCTTGGCCCCCGATGTCGACGGGGAGGACGATTCGGTGAAGGCGTATGGGGAAGAGGGAACACCGAATGGTTCGTCGAACGTCCTCAGAACGGAGGTCTGCGACATCACCTTCCCGAGACCCGACACCCTTGCGTGCCAGGAAAAGAGGGTACGCAGTATGGTGTAGGTAACGGGACGTGAATCCCAGCCGAAAGAGGTCGCGATCCTCCAGAAGGCTGCAGATGAGGTGAACGACTTCGCCAGGAAGCTCGGTGAGATGTGTCATGGAGGAAGGAGTGTTGGACAAGAGTCCAGGAGCATATGGGATACTCGTGGGTGGCTCAGGGGCTTGCCACGACTGCAGGTCGTGGAACGTGTCTTGGCTGGTGCCGATCGAGGGGACGCGTTGGACATCAACGAGGACGAGGGCAAGCACGCTTGTGGCTTAAACGTGCCATAAACGAGGTGACGACAGTTATAAGGTGGACCCTGTGGGTTATATGATGAGATTACAAGTTCACATTGAGGAATGGAAGTCACTCACCGGGGCTTTATTCGCTACTTCACGCACTGCGGACAACAGTTCGGATTGGGAGGAAAGGCAGGTGATGGTTCTTGTTCTTCGTCGAGACTCACCTCTTCTTATAGAGTTCTATGAGCACACCGCAAAGGTGTTGCCTGGTGTTGCCACAGCCAGGATATAGATGACAGGGACCTGGAATGGAGGTTAATGTCCAGAAGCCTGCCAGCGCTCATCATGACTTTGCCTATCACTTAAGAAGTCTATTATGCCGTAACCATTCAGTAAGGTGGCATAGCATCATCGGTTTGGGCATAAGGGGGATTTGGTGGCTAAAATAGCCAACTTGACCACTTTGGTCGGCTTGGGTGGTGAGAGGCGAGGGCAAAGGAAGGTTCCAGATCCAGTTTGTTCCAGCGCCGTCATCGTACGGTGATAAGGGATCGAATAAATAAGTCGTCAGTGCTCAAGGGCAGCCCAAAGTATATGTATGCAATTACAGGAAGGAGAAAGGTATCGATAAAACATGATCTTTGAAAGATTCTCACATGAAATGTATAACACCTCTCGCATCTAACAGCACTTGCCACCCTTGTCAGCGGGCTCGGTAGCGGTCATGCTGATGCCCTGCGAAGGTGGCTCAATGTTGGTGGAAGAAGATTCGAGAGACTTGGCCGAAACGATTCGGTAGATGTCTGGAATGAAAAGCTCAGTTCAATTCTTTCACAGCGCTGATATGACTCACCTGTCAGAATCGTCTGGAAAGCACCCTCAACATTCGAAGCGTCCAGCGCTGATGTCTCGATGAAGGACAATCCATTCTCAGCTGGAAAAAAAAAGAGGAACAGGGGTCAGGAGCTACTCGGCGTCGGCTGTGGGTACACATACTAGCAAAAGCCTTTGCCTCCTCGGTTGGCACAGCTCGGAGATGTTTCAAATCACTCTTGTTCCCGACAAGCATGATAACGATGTTCGAGTCAGCGTGGTCTCGCAGTTCCTTCAACCATCTGGTAACGTTGACGTAGGTGGCATGCTTCGCGATGTCGTATACGAGAAGAGCTCCTACTGCGCCGCGGTAGTAGCTGGAAGGAGGGTTCAGATTGAGCACTTCCCGAGATTACAAGCATCACTCACGCAGAGGTAATGGCACGGTAACGTTCCTGTCCGGCTGAAACGGCGTATCAGTAATTGTTGAGGGCCTCTCACAAGCTTCGTCTCCACGAGGCAAAGCTTGTAAACCCACCAGTATCCCAGATTTGAGCCTTGACAGTCTTTCCGTCAACGTTTATCGACCTGGTGGCAAACTCGACACCAATAGTCGACTTGGACTCGAGGTTGAACTCATTGCGAGTGAATCGCGAGAGAACTGCAGTTTTGGTGAGTAAAAGGCCCAAATGTCATCAGAGAGCAAGTAATTACGGTTACTATCAGGGAATAGGTTAGTCTACCGAACTCATGAACATGAGTAGATATAAGGACATACGATTTTCCGACGCCAGAATCTCCAATAAGGACAACCTGAAGCCGAACCAGGTTTAGCTCGCAATCGGAGCCTAAGCGTCGCTAAACTCGTACCTTGAAGAGGAAATCGTAGTTGCTTCCTTCAGCCATTATACAAATCTAGTTTCTGGTCGTACAAGTGGGAAAGTTTCAGTGATTTGAAAGTCGAGCTCGTCGTGGGGAATGGTGAAGGCGATGTGCTGGGCGCTGTGATCGAAATGAAGCGGAGATTCAATTTGCTTGATACTCCCACTCCCAGACCCAGTTGGCGGACGTTTTTATGCCTTTCGGTGCTGCTGCGTTCGAGTGTCTGTATGCTGCGATCTATGAGATGTATTTTTGTCACCCTTTACAATGCTTCGATGTCTCGCAACGACAAAGAGAGCCGTCGATCACTGGCCGCTTGACTCATGGTTCGATTTTCGCAGTGACCCCACTCTAGTCTCTGCGTTTAATTTCGTGAGGGGAAATCTCGTTACACTCGGAAGGTGTTTTTTGAACTCCTTACCTTATTCATCGCTGCTAGCTTTTTCGATGGAGAGTGGTAAAAGAATGTGCCATGCGCTTGATGCCAGCCATGACAGCTTTGACCGTCGAGTTCCTGGTCGGCATGCGAACAAGCGACCAGGTTGCCTCGAGAGCCCTATAGGCTTGTCCCCTGGCCACACAGTCGCTGGGCAACTAATTTGGCCAGGAGTTAACAATTCGTATTCAAATCGGTTCCGATGGGCATGTCGAGCCCTCCCATTCGAACTCCGAGTCGGTAACGATCTTCTGAGGAAACTACTCTGGCTGCATCAGGAGCATGCATATGAGACGAGGGCAAGCTGCACTCGAGGCAAGATTCAGAATATCGACTATTGATTAAATGGTCAAAGTAATATATGTCTGGTCGAACGAGTGGACAGTAGCGATGTCAGAAGATTGCTACAGAATGATTAGATGATCGAAATTGAATGAATGACTGGTTTAGGTTTAGACATTAGTAGCCTGAAGAAGTTCAGTGAGCGAAGTATCTTCAGATAATGTGCAAATAAGCTCACCGAAACCAGGGTACGATTAGATGCCAATGTTAATGGGAGTGCAGCCGAGAGCAACGAGGCCCTTGAAGTTGTTGTTAGAGCAGCAGACCGTCTGCTGGGTGCTAAAGGCGAATCGTCAGCATTTCGCTCAAATAATGATAACCAAAGAAACTTACCACTTCGAGCCACCGCCGAGAGCAAGGGCGCTGACCGACGAGCAGCTCAAGCCAACCTGACCAGTGATGGCCTTGATGTCAATCCCAAGGAGACCAAGGAGGCCCTTGTGGGTATGCTCAACACTGTTGGCCTCTTGGACGCTGTTGCAGCACTGAACGGTGCCGCCGCTGCAGGTCTGAACCTCATACTCAGTCTCAGGAGTAGGGGCAGCAGAGACAGAGGCAACGAGAGCGAGAGCGAGAGCAACAACAGAGAGACGAGCGAACATGATGAGAATGAGAGTGGTTGGGTTGGTTGGGCTGAGGTGGCTTGGAGTGGCTTGAGAGAGAGGGGCTGTGAACTGAGGAAAACACAGCGATATTTGCCAGACTTTTATATGCCTTTTGCCGCTCCGGCCATCCCGAAGCCGAGGCTGGTGTGCTGGCAAGTCCGACCACTAAACGGCATATACCTGCAGGGTTTCTTGCCTGTGCGCCGAAACGACCACTCCAATCAAGCTTCTTAGTGGAGGGCACCAATTAAAAACGGCAAGCTAAGCTTCATATGGATGTCTGCCGACGTATTTGACATAAGAGGACACGAGTTTCTTTGCTTTGGCGTCAGTATGTCCCCTTTAGGATATCACTGCTCCAAAGAAAGCCTCACCTGCCGTACAAATTTACGCTTGTTACAGCTGTTTTCAAAACTCTGACCAATCCATATTTTTGACACATCTCCGCCCTTTCCCTTTTCAAGGACGTGACAAAGCTGGAGGAGCGCATCCCGCTGCGATTTGAGCCATTTAGGGCTCGTTTACGGCGTGCCTGGAGCGCGGTGCTACCCAATCCATGTACTTTCGCCGAAGTAAGTTGGAGCAAGTGGCTTCGCCCTATCGTAATATTCCTATGTAAGGGCATGGGCGGAGATGTGTCGAAATTTTCAGATTGGTCAGAGTTTTGAAAACAGCTGTAAAACACAAAATGACGAATTCCATACTGAAATCACTGATCTAGGTATGACAAGGCCTCGGAAGAATTCTGCGGTTAGCCTTGGGCTCAAGCTTGGTGTGGGTGGGCCGCACCCACTGAGTGGTAAGGGTTCTGGATCCTTGCCAATGTCCAATTCTACGTGTTAGGGTGCTGCCTCAATCGCGACAATATAGAGGATTTCGATTCACGAGCCTCACATCACGGTAGATAGGGATCTCCTTGAGTTGGCACATACAATACCTTTTATGTCGCACCTGAAGGACAAAGAAGTAGTAAAGCTACTTGCATATCGATAGATCCAGTTGCGCGTCGCTGCTCTTTTGATGTTTATTTATTCTTGGGGCTGATTGCCGGCAGGAACAAACCTCGCAGCAGTGCGCTTCGCCAAAATCGGAAGAGACACAACCCTCTGGGGAAGCTCTGTGCAAGGCCACCGTCACCTTGAGCTGTTTGGACCAACGTTACTGGCTCCGAGGGCAAACAAATATCATAAACGGAGCGATTCAAAAATGAGTCTATCAATATGCAAGCAGCTGTAATCTTGTGTGTTCAACTGCCCTACAACATTACGTTGAGGCCTCATCGCTATTGGGAGGTTTCATAGGAGCCCGTTTGCGTACGCCCCATCCTTCCTCCATGGTGCTATCCGGTACTCCTGAAGGGTTGGGACTTGGCTGGTGCTACATCCCTTATGACCCCTTTCGTTTGCTAAATCCGAAATCTTGTCCTTCGGGCTCAGGCTGCACCAGCTATGGATATACAGCAGTTTATACCAGTGCTAGGCACCCAATGTGGTTGGTGATTGCCGCAATACTCATCAATATCTGGCATTGTCCGAGTCGTAAGCTAAATTTAAAGACCTTAGCGCCGCCATCTTGCACTTACCTTCAACTACGTCGAGCCCCCCCAATAAAATCAGAGCTTCGCAAGTCAATAACGACAGGATTTCGTCATAAATATGATCTTGACTGCGCTATCAACGGCAACAGACGCGCACTGCTGCGGTTACACCTGGTCCTTTAGGAACACCGTATGCAGTTCAGCAGACGCCCCTCAGCAATTCTCTTCTTCCTGACCGTGTTGCGACACGCCATGGCTGCAGAAAAATCCGCTTCCAGCATTTTTATCCGACCTTATAGGGATGCAGATGAAAGCCACGCGATCGCCGTATTCGTGGAACAGCAAGCTGAGGGTGTCCCAGGTGCACCCATCGACGACGCTCTCAAAAGACACCTCACCTTGCTCCCTGCGATGTTCACCTACGCTTCCTGTGCCGCTGGCGTCGGCTTATTGTGGAAGCGCTGCAACGAGACTATCGAATCGTGGTTCCCTCTGGTCAGACCTACGTTCTCCAACACATCCTTGGTACAAAGGTGGACGGAGGCCGCAGTTCCGATATTCGCAACACTGGTACCACTTGCATCTGCCCTAACCTTTTTCCTATACAGAAAGGTCTTGCGTACCTCGTTCGCCGAATATGTGACCATGTCTCTAGGGATGGACTTGAAGGATATTGGCGCCTATTACATGGGATTCGAGCGCTCAAAGAGGCAAGGGCTACAGGAGATGAGCGAAGAAGTTGCCGAGTCGAGAGAGACTCTCTTTTGGGTTGCCGAGGATACTGAGCAAGGCAAGTTGGTAGGAATCGTTGGATTAGGTAAGCCTCTCTCTTATCTTGTATTGGAATTGAGCCTGATTACCACGAACAGATGCAAGCCTCGACAATAATCCACATACAGTCGAGCTACGCCGCATGGATGTAGCTTTATCGCATAGGCGAAGGGGAATCGCTCACAGGCTCACCCGAACGGTGGTGGACCACGTTAAGCGGCTGAACAAAAGGCCAGGTGCAGACCGCAACAAGTTCACCACCATCAAGCTCTCCACGACAGGCTTCCAGCGGAACGCCATGCATATGTATCAACGACATGGGTGGAAAAAGACGGAGACATCGCTTTACAACTACACGCACCGGATGTTGGGGGGTTGGATCGCGTTGAGCTATACATTAGCGACGATTCAGAGTATGGAGCTGGACTTGACCAGTTCAGAGCGATAGCTATTATCGTTCATCCACTCACGGGCTTCCGAGTCAATAGTCGGATGGCGGGTGAATCTGATCATGAAAGGCTTCGGGGCTTGTCTAACACCTTCGACCTTCTGAGAATCCATCGCAAAATCAGTAAGTATCGCACCATTGAAAGAAAGTTGGAGCCGCCAGAGGCTATGGCTACAAGCCTACAGAGATCTTCCACTGCCCTTTTCAACTTGGCTTGAAGTGTTGTAAACTGACGAGATGGTAAGTTATTGGCCGTCGTTACTCAGACAGCCCAAATCGCTACGTCCGTATCGATTAGGGGTTAAATCACTTCGTTGTGGTCTGTACGATAACTCCGAAGAGCCGCTGGTTCGATTCCAGCTACGGACAGTTAATGTCTCTCGAAATATTTTCCGTGAGACAAGGTCAGGACAGTCATCTTCTAAGTTACTGTTTTAGTGGTAGAGGGCCAGGGCCCGGAAGTTCATCTGCCTTTTGCTATTTCTCTCTCTGGAAGTCTATATCCTTTGTCATTATCAAACCCCCTTCTCAGCCTGCCTAGCAGAAGTTGTATTAGAGCCCAATACATAGACATGAGGAATTGGAACATAATGCGTAAGCGCCAAGTGTTATCATATGAGCCACGAGTGGACTGTTGGACACCGTTAACCGACGCGCAAAGGTGAATCCGTTGTACTTGTACACACCTCAGCTAAAAGCCACAAGCAGGTGGTAGCGCTCTCCTGTATTCGACATCAATCCTTCCCAAGTTATTAGCTTGCCCTCCAGTCAAGGCATCCATTGCCCTCTTCGACAGGACAAAACCTCTGGTGGCTGCATCCATCACGACAACATGGATTCGCATTGGGTTCCTCCTCCCATACCAAATGAGCTCCCAACAACTGCCACATTCAGCTGTGGTGTCGCCTGGGCCAGTGACCAAGGACGAGGCCGCAACGAGGGGGAAACGAGGGATGTCCCCAAAGACCTGGAATTCTTGGCTGTCGGCAAAACGACTACATGCCGTGGTAGACAGCGAGGAGGCTGCGATGTCGTATACCCCGTCCCAGCTCGCAGTAGTGGTATGAACTGTTTGGGCGATGCAGACCGTCGAAGCCGCGAGAAGGGAAAGCAGGGTGAGTTGTGCTTTAGCAAACATTGGCGAGATTATGAGTCAGAGGCCGTTGAGAGGTAACTGATTGTCGTTGGAGCGAAATGTCAGGTCCTTCGTGCAATATATACCACTTTACACTGGGTGAGCTGAAAAGGGCATCCAATAGCATTATTAGCGTTGGAGAAGAGGTTAACGGAGAAGAAGAAATATCTTTCGACGATTATGGTGTCACATCTAACGCGATAAAGGAGTGAGGGAAAGCTTCGTCGAGCTCCTTCTCTCAAAGAGAAACTGCGCAACGAGAGGAAGCTTGATACAATGATAGGGGAGCAGAGAATCACTACAGGCTCGCAAGTACTTCCAAATTAAAGCCCAATATTGCTCACGACAAGATCCTAGGCTTCGATAATTGCAGCGATTCCGGCGAGCGATGTGGTTCAGCCTACGGAAGCCCGACCCCTAGCCAGTCTGAGATGGATTGACCAGTGGTTCGATCCCTCGCAAACTATGTACATGTGCAGATATGGAAGTGCGCTAACTTCTCGGCGCCAAAACGTCAATCGACGTCAATCACTTACGCCACACCACGCGACGCGACGCGTCCTGCCTCGTCGGAACCAAACGAAAGACGACCTTACTCCGCGCTCCCCGTACCGTAAGCTTCACAACGCAAGCAAGACGAACAGGACGACAAGAAGATGGGAACGAAATCTATATAGCGCACTAACACAACACGGTATGGTAAATAACTGTCCTGTGGTATACAGACAACCCTCCCCAGCACTCGTCTATGGATGGAATACATTACTTTCTTGAAGCAGCAAAGATACCCCTCATCGAGTCCCAGACGACCTTGGGTGATTGCGAAGCGTCAATACCGTGCCAGAGACCCTTGGCCTTGTAATAGTCGACAACGGGGCCAGTTTGAGTGTGGTAGGTCTTCAAGCGGCGGGTGAGAGTCTCGACATTGTCATCGGAGCGTTGGATGAGAGGTTCGCCAGTGAGATCGTCGACGCCAGCCTTCTTGGGTGGGCTGTTGTGATTCGCTTGTGAGTTTGATAAAGAGCCAAGTAATTCAGAGACTCACTTGAAGGTCTTGTGATATGAACGACCGCTGGCAGGGTGCACAAGACGGCCAGTGATACGGCTAATAAGGAGCTGGTCGTCAATCAGCAACTGGACGACAGAGTCGAGCTTCTCCTTGCGGTCAGCAAGCATGCCGTCCAGCTTCTGTGCCTGTGGGACTGTTCGAGGGAAGCCGTCGAGGACGAAACTGCGAACAAAGTAAATATCAGTCACTATGTCCTTTTTTGGTTCTGGTATGACAACGTTCTGGATTCCAGGAGCAGAGCTTTCCGCAACGACAGCGCGTGCTCCAGGAACACTATCACGGGAAGCAGTGGGCTGCGTCGTGTTTTCGAAAATGCCCTTGCGCAGAGGACCTGCGAACTACATTTTCGGAAGCACGAAAGGCTTTGCATGCCACTGTCTCCGAATACGGAAATTCGACAGGAAATGTTACGGCCACGTTTCGCAGGGCGCTAAGTCTCCGCCTGCCTGCTGTGCATAACCTGACTTGAACTCACCCATTCTTGCAGGCCTTGTTGTTCTCCAATTGCTCCTTGATCATGCCAACCATGATATCGTCGGAAACGAGCCCTCCGGCATCCATAATCTTCTTCGCCTCAACACCAAGCTTGGTCTTCTTCTCGACCTGGTCACGGAGCATGTCTCCGGTCGCAAGATGGCAGACGCAAAACTCGTCCCGAATGCGAGGAGCCTGGGTTCCCTTGCCTGGTTTAACGTTTCAGAGCAAGATAGAAGGTTATTCCGTCAGTTCTCGTCTCTCTAAAATGAACTATACGAACGCACCGGCGCCAGGAGGTCCAACCAGAATGGTCCTCAACTGCTGAGCAGGAGAAGGGGTTGGCTTGACCTTGTTCTCCAGCGAATGAATCTTGTCATTCAACTGTGCAACCAAAGACTTGAGGTATTCGAGTTCTTCGCTGGCGCCCATCTTTCCTTCAAGTTACAAGTTCTAAAACCTGTCGTATTTATTAGTCTTCCGAGCAATTCGAATCCATAATTTACTTACAGACAAACGATGGTGTAGATAGAGACAATGAAGCTCTAGCCAGGCAGAACGAGGGGAAGATGGAGGAACAGGACAAAGCCGAGCCGCGCAGGGTTTAAACTAAGACGTGTTTTCGTTGGCACCGGGGTAGCTCACGGCGGCGTATCCTGATTGGTCCCCGAGCTCAGCCGACTGTGGCCGACACGGAATCTCTCAAGCCCGAACCCAATTCACGGGCGCTTGTGTAGACCCCAGGTGTCCAGAACCAGAGAAACCGGAGACCTGGGGTATTGTTACAGGTACATAACGCAGGATTCAAGTGCCTCCTTACCCTGCTCACCGACGTCGGAAGGGTTGCATTTCTATGGTCACCTGAAAGTACTTGCAAGTGACCTTGTGACAATCCTCAGTAGCTCGATGTGTAAAGTCTTTACTCGTCGCTTGAAATGTTGAATGGAAATGAGATATGCATTGGAACACAATCTACAGAGTACAACAACAAATCGAACAGAAACAATAATGTCGAAATATTGGACGACCAGTACTACTACCAGTCGCCTCAGTAACAAGAAGTACGAATCCCAATAAATAGAAATATTTAAGAGCGATGTGTGTATGTGTATGGTGTCGAAGCAAGAAGCTACATGGATGTGTACGTCGTCGTTTCTCGACGGCATAATGGGAGCGAGTGGGCGGGCATGAATGGGCTATATGTGGTTATTAAATGTGCCGGGTGTATGGTGGAGGAGAGCCTTCAGAAGACGATATGCAAAGTCCGAAGGCGAATGGGAGGAAGGGAACCAAGGACAAATATGCCTTGAATCATAAGGTCGTGAGGGTCATGGAGGCCAAATGGCAGGGTGTATAAACCTATAAAACCAAAAAAGGAAGCATGGTAGATGTTTGTCCATGCAAAGGAGCACCAAACCGAAAACCGAAAAAGAGACAAGAAAAGGAAGCGAGAAGTGCCATGATATTCAAGGCAATTTTGAAGCAGAAAAAGCAGAATGGTGTCATACGGAAGCAGCCATTGGCACAGGCGTAGCTGACCGCGATTCCGAGTCGCTCAGAACATGGAAATCGAATGTCGAAGTCGTTGGTGTCACTGTGGCGTTCTTCATGCAGGTAATGTCATTTGCGCTAGATGAACGATGCGGCGAGAAGGCAGCAGCCAGCCTGGGTTGAGGAGCGAGGGTGGGGGTGGCCTCTGGTGTCTTGTCCGAGTCGGCTGGTTTCAGAGAGCTATACGCGGCGTCTTGGCTCGTGTCAGAGGCAAGAGACTCTGGGCCAGTGAAGAAGCAATACCTATACTGCGCGTCAGTCTTGCTACCGGCACAGCAAATGAACAGTAAACTCACTGGTTGATCAAGTCCCGATAGTCATGCGAGGCATCAGAGCCCAAAGGCAGGTCAGCAAAGCGCTCCGTAGGTGATGGCGTTGTCTCTCTCGAGCTTGACGGGGTAGCAAGCGATGGCGTCGAAAGCTCACTGTCGAAATCGTCCGCACCCATGAATAGACCAAATGACGCCATGTTGACGTCCACACCGAGGGATGGTTGCGATGAGGGGGTGACGGGAACGGGCTTCGTGCGAAGAGGCTCCAAAGTTTCACCAAGGATCACCGCATCGAGGCCGGGAACATCATCATCAAGCGCACGCATCGATGGAGGGGAGGTAGGAGGCGTCATCTTGACGCCCATGGCGTTGAAAGAGTCAACATCGAAATAGCCTCTTCGGTGATTACGAGACTGAGCAACAGGTCGAGATGTGACGGGGGAGGGAGCGTCATTGGTGGCGGAAGTGGGAATAGGACCTTCACACATATCTCGCGGAGAGCCAAGGGCCTGAACCGGTTTAACGGGCGACGTCGCTCGGGGAGAAAGAGGACTATCTGACGAGGAGGAAGGATTGCCCAGCTGGGGGAAGGAATTGCGGCGATGATGGGAGGGCTGCGACTCCTGGTACTTCCAGGGATTCTTGAGCGACGCCGAGAAGTCGTATCTCGAGGCAAATGAGGAAGTCGACTTGAAGGTCGGACCATCGGATTCTGCTTCCACAGCGACAGCTGCCTGGGCCACGAAGGCAGGGCCAGTTCGCTCGCTCCCCTCCTTCACCTTCTCAAGCTTGTTCTGCAAGCTCTCGAGGTTACTCTTCGAGTCACCTTCTTCGTCCGACAGACTCCGATCCCTGATGGACCTGGTGAACTTTCCAACGTAATTAAGCGTATGGTTGTTATCCCATAGCTCCTGTCCAGCGACTGTGTACCTGACCGCGAGGATAAGCGTCTTCTCCTCGATACGTGCGAGAAGGTCTGTCAGCTTAATCGCAAATGTAAAACGATCAAACTCAGGACTGATCGACTCCTGGTATCGAGCAGTGACCTCGCTCGTTGTTTGCCACGAATCAAAGGTGAAACGGACAGCAACAAGCTTGGCAAAGGCGATGTTCCGTACTCGGATGAGCCCAAGGATGGAGGTGTTGTCGGGAGATATCCACAGCTTTTCGAGAATGACATCGGCGTAGGTGTTGACCCGGGGTGGCATGTTCACAACATCAATGAGGAGCTTGCCGCGTCGCCGTGCGGTCGAATCGCCTACCAAAGATGAATGAAGGGAAATCGCTGTCTGTGCCACTGGTGTCATCGGTGGGGCTGCCATCGCGCGAGACTGCACGAGGCTTTTGTTCAGCGAGGAATAGCTTGACATGCTCAAGCTGAGTGTCGAAATGGACAGCCTTGCCGACGGGGGTCGCGGGTTCGCTCTTGGAAGCGCCGGCAAGCGATGCGAACGTTACACTGTTTGCTGACTTTGATGTCTTCAAAGAAGGCTTGACGAGTTGACCGCTCTTCTTGCGAATGTATCCTGGGTGTTCTGGCGGACGAGAAGCCACCTTGGGAATATCTGGAGATGACATCGCGCTCTGGGAGAGCTTGAGCATTCCTGGAGCGTACACCTTTGGACGAGATGAAGAGTCTTGGTTCTCCAAAAGAGTGATGTTGTCTTCTGTCTTCGAGGCTCGCAGGCTGCCAAACGACTCTGACACAGGCGAGGTCGACAGTGATTCAGGAAAGGTGACAGGATGGGGTCCCCGAGCTCGGCGGGCTCGCAGAGTGAGAGGTGCGCCAGGAGCTTGGGGCTGGGCAGAGCCAGAATGGCCGTCCGAGTCGCTGCAAGAGGAGGAACGTTGCATTCGATACGGGGATTTTGTCGCCCGCTTCATTGACTGTTGAGGGATTGCCGATGCTGAGCGAGAGTTGGATGGTCTACGAGGAATCGCTGGGAGGGGACCGCCAGCCGCATTGGAATACATCTGGTGCGACATCCGGATGGGCTGGGCCGACAGAGTAACAATCATTAAGAAAGGGCTAGGATACGCCTGATTGCGGTGCTAGTTAGTCGCAGCTCCGACGTTCATTAACGAAGACGGGATTACTTACTAAACGGGCGTAGGAATAGGAAGGTGTGCTGGAAGAGGGTAGGTAAAGGCCTGCTCTTAACGTGTGCTCGCCTGTGGTTATGAAGGCTGGGGATGTGAATCAAAGACGCTCTTTGATCGTTGGCAGGGAGGTTGGGGAAGGATGACAGAATACGGAAGGTGCAGTTCCTCAGCAGAGGATAGACCTGTTTTGTCGCGTAGATAACCTATTCAGGCGAACTGTGGGGCCCCACAAGAGAGGTACAAGATCGACTGCCTCGGTTCGAATTCTGCGAAGCTGGATGGTTCTCCCGACTCCCGAATGACCTCCCAGAGTGCGCAGCAACGGTGGCTTGAGAATGTAAGTCTCCTAGATGATAGAGTGCACGGTCTGCGTAAAAGGACACGGTCAGTAAATTGGTCAGGCGTTGAGCAACGACGAGGGCAATGTCTCAGCTACACAACACTCACCAAGAGACACCGTTGTACTGGCAATCCACCAAGCTAAAAGCTACGCAGGATAGGGAATATGAGACGAGGTGAAGGTCAATACAAAATTGACCAGAACCAGAGGGGGACTGAGGCTGACCAACCGAACCCTCACCGGGATGGCCAGAATATTTAACGAGCCCAGTGGCCGTCCAAGAAATTGTTCCCTTGTCTTCTTTCGCGTATGTTACCGTTAGAACCATCAATTTCCCATACCTTGATCCCACTCCATTTTAGGCACCGAGCAGATCTGCCGCCTGATGTCCGCTCAGTCCTAAATTCTCGGTCTCCGATTTCAACTCTGCGTCGGGGACAGAAACCAATTGCTACCATGCAGATTGAGCTTCCTACCATGGTTCTCTTCTTTTGAAAATACCTCGTCCTTTCGATTCCACATTCCAAACTCCAATCCTGCCCAATCTTTTTCTCTCTCGTTATCATGTTAGCGCCGGCCATCAAAATGACTGCTAAAACATCCGAAGCTCCACCCCTGAGGTCATATAGGGTCATAGGTGATGGCTGCCCCTGGTCGATTCCGTCGCAACAAGAGACGCCAAACATTCCCAGAATCGCCGTCACCATCCTCCTCGTACCTGAGCCAAGCTGTAAGAGGTCAGATTATTTCCCCCTCATTTTTCTCTATTTTTTTTGAACCACTCCATTTCATTGTGGGACGACCTGTCAGGGAGTGGCGGCAGTGCTGTGTGCTCAAAATAAATCAAGGGCGGTAACAATCATCAACGATTTTGCGACGGATTGCTGGGTTGGGCCAAGTCCCCGTACCGCCCTTCTTTTCTAGTATCACACTCGTGAATGGAACATCCCCGCATGCCTTTCTCTGAGGTCTCTCTGAGGTCCCTCGTGGCTCACAGTTTTGCGTTGAGCACTCTGCTCGCCGCATATATGATATCCGACTACCTCGCTGCTGTGTGAAAACGACCATAAATCCGGCATCAACGATAAGGAAAGTCTTGAAACCGTCTCCTATTCGCAGCCGCTTGTAGGCCTCGTCCCTGGGCTTCCAGGCGTAATAGACTACAATCACATCTTCACATTAAAAATCATATCGTCTTCTCCCGTATCACAGGTTCGAACATGGCTTCGGTTGAGGAATTCCTTTTTGTGGCGTTCCCGACACGCACCCATGAATCTGGTGCAACTGTCCTTCGTTTTCCCCAAGGGAACCCCAGAACTGCGCTAACGACTTTCCTAAGATAGTATGTAGGGCTCCACCAGATGTTGCCGTTGCACACTGAATGCCTCGTGGGCCCGCCAAATACGCCTTCCGTCTTGTACGTACAGTAATCTTCCCTGTCGTTCCTCGAAGTTTGAAATTGGTAAGGATGACCCTGGCCCACATTCTAGGAACTCTGGGGTAATGTGAATTGTGATTTACCAAAGATTTTGACAGATTTTGAGCGATCTTAAGCAGCGACTATCAGAACTTGTCGAGTAAAGAGGAACCGGCGGTTAGGTCTGGGTTCGCTCTTCCTTTCTAGGACGTTTATGCGACGTGTGCGGATTGAAAGCTTGGTGAGATTGGTGGTATGTTTAACACACCGCCCGTTTCTTTGTGTCTACCCTTCTATATCGGCCTTCCAAGCGTTCGGTATTATCGGGAGATACAAACGGTTATAGGGACTAGCAATGGGGAAGAGGTTCTAGTCTTCCAAAAGTTTGTTTGACCTTTGTGACGTAGAGTATCAAGCAAAGCATCATATACATCGTCAGCCCAGCTATGGAAGTTTTCGACGGTAAGTGTTGACAGAAATAGGACCCCCCGAAACCCACCCAAAATGTCTCTGCTGGGATCGCGTATGGAGGTACGGATGGGGGTCGCTGCCAGACCCCCCCCTCCGGGTACGGACTTTTCAGCAACCTGGGGGTCCCCCGGCGCTTGGAGGTACGGATTTTCGACAGCAACATTGCAAAAATTTGCCAAAAAGAGTGAAAACTCCCGAAGAATTTCCGGTTCCTCCCCCTTTTGGCTGGTGCATTGGTTTTTGTGGCTTGAAATGGCCCATTTTACCCTCCTTCAGGAGGGTGCAATTTGTACCAGCCGCGGAGGGCGATGAGCCAAAAAAGGCGGGGGTGATCCCGAGGTACGGACTTTGGCATAAACCCCCAGGCCACCCCGAGCAGGTACGGACTTCTGACATATACTTTGATGAGGTTGAACCCCCCCTCTAGGTACGGATTGGAAGAGACCTCGAGTCTCAGACCCCCCCCCTCCAGGACCGGACTTTGCAGAGACCTCATGGGTGGGTTTCGGGGGTCCTACAGAAATAGCCCTGGTGGCCAAGTAGTCTTTGTTTATTCTAGACTCAATGACAATACTAGTGGTGAAGGGATACGAACACAGTCCATCAGTAACCATTGTTCTAGCCCAGATGGAAGGTGATAATCATAGGGTGGATGCCCGTACATCTCCCCATTGTACCTCTGTGACTATCATTGGCTACCCTGATCCCACAAAGACTGATCCTAACCTGCCAGACCGCATAACTGTTTCCTGACACCTGCGTAGACACACCCACGAAGAAAAGGGGACATTATTCAGGGCTCTATTCCACATCAGTCTCCGTCTCGGCTGCCCATGGTCATGTTGTCTCGTGTTGTCGAATCTAGGCCTGTTGAGGAATCCTCGTGGTACGCCACGACGTCCGCACTCTACCCCTGCCGGAACCTTGAAGCCTGCGGCTGCGTTGCTCTTTGACACAGCGGCGTTTTTACACAGAGCTTCTTGGACAAGATTCATACCGCCGCATGTCCTCAAAAATAGGCTCGGAGCTCTAGTTGACCGTACGGCTTTCCAACCCCAGATGACTAAAATGGCCTCCAACTGAACTATGGACTTGAGGGGAGAAGCAAGGCTATTGTTTTGCCCCCATGACCGTAGTCCGATGGAAGCTAGACCAGACGAGGCCCCGAAGTCCTAGCGCACCGCTGATGATTTGGACCTTGAGGAGAAGCAGTGCCTGCCTGCCGTTAAGGATGAGGTAGGGAACTCTGTCATTGTAGGGAGTAGGCTCTCTTGGCTGGAGGCACCTCGTGATTCTAGGCTATGCGTGACCCCATTCTCATATACATAGATTCCAGTCGAGTAAATACAGCGGCCTCCTTCGCAACCATGGGAAGGACGTTTGTGTCTGAAGATAATGGGGCCTTCGTGGTATCATTGACCGTGGCGCCTCTGGAAATTCCGCTTCCTAAGAGGCCGAGCGTAGTATAAGTTCGGTGTGACAAAACTCAGATATTTACGCAGGCTGTAGGTCGAGAACGCTCTGGCAAAGTCCCGCAGGTACGTAGACCCGCTTGAGTGCCTGCGCATGATATCACGACGGAATAACCGACGTCATCCTTTGAATGCTTGTGCTGTACGTGTACCCGTTCAGCGCTGTAAAGCCTCGACAGTGACTTCCTCGGGCACCGATGGATACCATAGCGACGGTCAAGTCTGGATACCAGCCTGTGAACACCTGAAAAGCGTGTCCTTGAGAATTCTCTGTCAAAAGTATTTATTATGTCTATCTATTCTCCTTGTTGAAGCGTCGTCTAACTTCGAGGAAGGTCGGAGCGAAGCAAGGGGTCGGCGCCCTAAATGCGGTCAGATTCTTTCTTCTTTGGGATAGAAGCATGGCCCGAGGACGTAAAATGCCAACCCCTGATATGTGATTTTTGTTTGCAAGGAGGAGTTGCTTATGCAAGGTTTTTTTTTGAAGTGCAAGGAATCCTTGGGCAAGCAAGCTTCACAAAAGATATCGACTGCTTTTGCTTCCGTTACGGTGCTCGGACGAATGGGGACAACAGAACCAAATACCAATTTCGATGCCCAACATTCGACTTTGACATCTACCATTTCATTAGCGCACAGGGCGCCTAAAACGCGAGGCCACCATGATGTCCGACGAAGCAGAGTGGAAGTGGCTATCAGGAAAGGTAAGCACTATTTTACCGAGCTTTTCAAAATAGGCCTTGACTGGAGGCAACCCCTCTGTTTAGCGAATTGGCGTCGAGTTGCATAACCCAAAGGCTCTCGGCAAGCCTACAATCGACAAATTCAGCGAAGCTGAGCTATCAAAACTCGGGGCGTATGCCGAAGAGAAGAATCGTCTTCAAGACGAGCTGGACAAAGTCCTGCAGCAAGCGGCCCGCCTCAAGGGCGACATTATCAACAAACAACGCGAATACGGCACCCTATACAATGCCCCTTCGGGACTGTCAAAGCTCCCAAACGAGATCCTTTGTAGGATCTTCCGATGGACCCAGATAATGCATACCAAGCATTCAATACCCCTGTGGCCACTCTCAGAACTCGTGATCACCGCCATCTGCAGTCGATGGAGAGCGTTAGCTCTCGCCTACCCCGCAATGTGGACCTTCTTCTACTACCAGGGCCGTTCCGACATCGACCTAGCACAAGAAAGGTTTGAAGCCTACCTTACGCGGCTCTCAGACGCAGTTGCTCGACGTCTGGGTCGACTTCACCGGATTTATATACCCGCCTGGTCGGGCCCCCACTCCCTTCAGCTACTTCTCCGACGACCCCGTCTACGCCTTCCTTGATCTTATTTCACGGAATGGGACACCGTTACCAACGACTGTCGCTGGTTGGGGAGGGGAACCTAAGCGAACGCCTCGATTTTTCGCTGACGCCGTCGCAGCAGCCTAAACACCTCGAATACTTGCAGTACTGCCCGGGTGCTACCCCCAAGCTAGAAGATGTGGGTGGTGACGACGATGGGCGCATTGCAATCATTGAAAAATGGGTGCCTGGTCTGGTACTTGGACGCGACAGTCCCTCTGACCTATGTAAGGCTGGACCGACTCTCCTTGCTCTGTAGTCGGCCACCGTTGGCACACATTGTTCATCTTCGAATTGAGCAACGCGAGCTGGCACCCCTCCTGGATCCCGACTCAGGTTGTTGTCCAGCTATCGTGGACTGCATTCAAGGAAGTCATGCAACTTCCAACTTTGGAGACAGCCTCCTTCTTTGGCCAGGTTATCGCGGAGCCTGACCCCAATTCAAACCCTGGAGACATTACTGCGTCCAAACTGAAGCACGCTCGCTTTGGAGGTTTTGGCATCGACCCGATCGAATTCATTCTACCCCGTTTACAGGCGCCGAAACTCGAAACGATTACTCTGCGGGAGGTCATGTCAGAAGACTCAACAAACTACCCGCCGCTCGAAGACGACATGTTCCCATCTCTTCGCTCACTCTACCTCATCCATGCACATGCAAAGCCAGCAGGGTGGGACCGTCTTGTTGACCTCACGCGCAGCGCCAAGCACCTCATCATCGCCCCACACATCCGCAACCTTGCCGCACTCGTGGCGACCCCTGACGCCTTTGCATGGACGTCGCGCAATTTCGACAAGCTTTGGTCCAAGCTTGAGAGTGTTACCTACAACACGCATGTGGATCCTCTTGTCGCAAACCGGCTGGCCTGCAGAAACAGTGGTGAGACTACCTGAAGGTGTTTCTCATCGGCACAGAGAAAATAATCGAGTCCTCCCGATTAACGGATCTGGAGACTGGGTCTTCATGCCAGAATTCTGGCCCCCCTGATTTCGCCTGGGGAGACAATAGCGATGATCCCTTCGTAGTTGAAGAGTAAGTTCGTCTCTTTTCACATGAATATTCGTGCTGATACATATGCAGGGATGATGAGTGGGACTACTAATGGCTATACGTCGCCCCTGGTCCAATGAGCGTGTATATTGATTTGCGGCTGAAAAGGAGTTTGAATTATTCGGGTGCCTCTTTCACTCATAGGTCGTGCGTTTTGGAGAGTACTACACTGTAGGGAACGTATTAAATTACAGGGTGCAGCTCGGTGGATCAGTATCTTCGCAATCATTCTTCGATCTAATCGTAGTCGCAACTATCGTCCTGCCCTCTTGAAAGTAAGACCAAGAGTCAAGCAGTTCAAACAAAGCCAAACATTGACCAGAACAAACTTTGGGTCCGTGTCGCTGTTGCCCACCTTGGGCTCAAATTAGAGCTGAGCCACGATAATGTCCACAATAGAATGGTTAGATGAATCTGTCAGTATTATTATCTTGCATTCTTCGCCATACAACTGATATTCTTGGTCCAGGCCACCCCGGACCTAGACCTTCACGGGCCTGACGCGATGGGAAACCCGACCTCCGAGAGATTTAGCGAAGCTGAACTCTCAAAGCTTACCAGCTATGCCGAACGCAAGAAGGACCTTCAAGACGAACTGGAAAAAATGCGCTGGGAGGTGCTTCGCCTTCAACACGACATCATTCTCACACAAAGGGAATATGGTGCCTGTGTATAACGCACCCTCAGGGACTCTCGCAACTTCCAAACGAGATCCTTTGCAAAATCTTCCGATGGACACAAATCCTGCATCGAAAAAACTCGTTGCCCTTCATATCCACTAGCGGAAGTTGCGGTATCTGCCGTCTGCAGTCGATGGCGCGCCTTGGCGCTTGCCTACCCAACATTATGGACATTCTTCTACTACGAGGGCAAGTCCGACATTGACCTCGCCATCGAGAGGTTCAACACCTACCTTCTCCGGTCCAAATCTCAGCTCCTTGATGTCTGGGTTGATCTTTCTGGCTTCAAATATGGGCCAGGGGAATCCCAAGACTGGGTTGACTCCCCCGACTGCGACCCGGTCTTTACATTGCTCAGGAAGATAGCAAACCATGCCCATCGATACCGACGTTTCTCTCTATCCGCAGATGGAAGTCTGGACATCATGTATATGAACTTTGACTTAAGGTCCGGACCCGCTTCTAATCTCGAGTACCTACAGTACTGCTCAGGTGCTGTACCTAGGCCATCGGTATTGGACGAGCCCGGACAGGATCGCTGGACAATCGAGGAATGGACACCACAACTCGACGTTGGCCCAAACCCACCCCTCAGCTACGTGAAGCTGGACCGATTGTCGCTCCTACGACGTCGCCCACCAGTTGGACCATATTGTTCATCTCAGGATCGAAACCCGGGATACGAGATCACTGAATCCCTGAAGCTGGTTGTGGAACTATCGTGGGATGCTTTCAGGGAAGTTATAGAGCTGCCCACCCTGGAGTCCCTGTCCCTTTGGGGCCATATCATAGAGGAGCCCGATTCCGAGCCTGATCTCATCGCCGCACCCAACCTCAAGCATATCCGGATTGGAAACACTGCCCTGGATCCCCTCGAATTCCTTCTCCAGGATTTGGAGGCCCCGAAAGCTCGAAACGATCACCCTCAGCAGGGTCTTTATCCGGGGTGAAGACACGCTGAGCGCGATGGCAGAAGGCAGATTCCCATCACTGCAGTCGCTATACCTCGTCGACGCCCATGTGTTACCAGATGGGTGGGTTAATCTTGTTTCCCTCACACCGAACCTGAAGCACCTTGTTATCGCCCCTTATATCCGTACCGAACCCGACGACGAGACGACTGCCGGGTTCGCTTGGGTCATCGAGAACCCGGACAAAGTCTGGACCAAGCTAACCAGCGTCACCTATAACACCTACGTGGACGAAGACGCAGTCACCTCATGGCATGGGAAGCCGATGGTCAGGATGCCCTTTCGTGATGCAGATCGCTGGGGCCATATGTTTGGGAAGAACGAGCAAGTTCTTCCAATATCGCAGTCGGGGGACGGCGTGTTCATGCCAAAATCCTGGCCGCCAGACTTTGAGTGGGGGGATAATTCTGATGATCCCTTTGTGTTCCGAATGTGAGTGTGTCCTTTTCCTTCGATACATCTTGGCTTAGCCTCTCTCTCCAGTGATCACGAACAGTCAGGTGAAGAGTCTGAGTAATTGTCTCGGGCGCTAATCGCATCCTCTGCGGAGAAGCGCCCATGGAATCGCCGCAGCAACTCCCTCGCGGCATTTGAGGGCGACTATCAGGCTGGCATCACCATATCACTTCGAAATGACTCCCAACCTTCAAACGGGCTACTTCTGCCAATATAGCCCATTCACTTCAGCCTCATGGTTCAAATAGAAGCTTGCAACAGTGCTGATGGTCGACACTGGTTTCTATGAACTCGCTGTCTGCGCCGTAGTCCAAGCCGCTGCGCAAGGACAGCTGACACACATCGATCAAACCTTGTCCAAGTCTATATAGGTTGGTGTGTTTTCGTGTAGACTCCCCAGAACAACCTTCGATATGCTTTCCCCCTACCCTCCTACCCGCAATAGTAACTATGCTCGGTGCTTTATTATGTCTCATCACAAGCTTCCCTAACCGGAAACGTGTGCTGGGACATACTACAGTCTCGAGCATTCGCCATATGTTCGCCCCTCCAGGGGTGGGCATCGGCACGCTGTTGTCCGATCGCGCTAGGCCTAACCAAAGGCTAGTGCGTGCGTTTGGGATAACGAATACGTTCGTGTCTCCCTCAGAAGGCATTCATCGCGGTTTCGTCACCGTCTGCCGTTCTCTGCTTACTCGTTCCAATAAACATGGATGGGAACATCTTCGCGACCTTGCCACCCAAGCTGTGCAAGTAGAGCTCGACTCCCAAGTCGGTACAGGTACTATCAACTTTGGCATTTTCATCCAGTGCGTTACCCTACGGGTTATCCTAGTCGGGCTCTTAGGTGCAGACGCATCTGTGGAGGACCTCCCGCGAGAGGATATCCTCATCGCCGCTAATCACATTAACGAACTCTGGGCGCTTTCCAAGAACCCTGCTGCCATTCCATCCCATCTACTCCCTCAACTCACAGAGGCGCTGCAGCGCCTCCTCCCAAGCCTCGATGGTTCGCTAAGCCCGTCGATGTTGTCATCCCAGCATGGGAGACCTTCTGGCGAGTCGTGGCGACGACCGTTGCCTACTCCCATGACTCTCAATCCACCTTGGCCCTCTTTGAGGACCTTTACGGACGCCCATCCGACTCTACGTTCAAAGGTGAAGGCGACGATGAGTTGCCCTTCTCGCTCAAGAATGTCGTCGATGAGGCTATGCGCCTTCACCCGCCCTCTAAACACATCGGGAGGATGACCCTTCGCCTCCCTTTCACTTCCCTTCCACCCAATGTTAGCAACATCATCGGCCGGTACATTCCATCCGTCGTCTATCAGAAGGAGCAAGCATGCGTGCAGGATATTCTTCGCACAGAGTCTATCTGGGGGCCCGATTCCCACCTGTTCAATCCAGCTAGGTATGCCTCCGATCCTGACAGAAAGGACGAGCAGACGGAGGCACTCTCGTACATCTTTGGAGGGGGGAACCTGCGATGCATTGGATCGTCCTGGGCTCCCATGGCTGCCGCTGTGGTTTCGAGTGCTGTATTTGATGGCCTAGATGGCAGGCAGTACACGATTGTTGCTGGTAAGACGATTGGGGGGAGGAATGGCTGGGACGATTGGGCGGTGAGTCAGGTCTAGATGACGAGACCCACAGTTGTACTTCTATCTTTGCTTTCTTCGTTTTTTGCTATGTCTTGTCGCTTAAGCCTGTTTATTATACTATCTAAGTTTCGGACTCCCCTTATTCTTATTTCGTTTCGCTTTTAGATCTGCCATGTACTTATACTTACATCTTGCTACCTGCCTGTGTCGGAATGTGTACTACTGCTGCTGCTGCTACAGTGTTGAAACGGTCGTCTGAAAGGCACATCGTGACAGAAGCAGCTTCTCGACGCGGCCAACACGCTGAACGTCATTGGTTGGATACATATTTTAGCTGTGCGTTTTGCGTGCTCAACGAAGCATCTTTCGCTTGTATTTACGGACAAGTAATTGGTCTGCACTGTGACAAACACCCCGAAATACCTACTCTCCGTTCGGGCGCCTGGTCCAGAACCCTACATGAGGCTGTGGGAATCGGTGTTGTTCGTAAAGGCTACCACCGTTGCTGTGGACGGCCAGTCGACCTTGACTTTCACCTTCATTCACAATGCAGTTGAAAGCTACAGGCGCCATTCTCTCCACGTTTATCCTCTTCCTTTCGGTCTTTAGCACGATAGTCGTCGCGAAACCAGCCCTCGAGCGAGTGGGGTCAGGTAAGCGGCCGTTGGATTACCGACACCCTCCCAGTAGCTGACTTGCCCTCGCAGCTATCCGTTCGTATCATTCTGCATGTAAAGGTGGCTTGGTTTTAGAGAAATTGCCCATGCTAACCCTGAGCTCCAGCTCAACAATTCCTTGCCGAGAATGTGCCGTCCATGGATGAACTTTGGGAGGCAATTTTGGCACAGAGTGCAAACGCCCAAGCATACGCCAACAGTGTTCTCAAAGAGACAGGCAGCACCTATCGTGATGTCGCCTCCAAGGTCGACGAGTTCAAGTCAAGTATGAGCGGCCTCATTGCAGATTCGAAGGAGTTCAAGGCTCAGCCGGAGACCTCGAACATTTCTTTTGAGGACCTTTCCAAGGAACTGTCCCAGGCGCTTGAGGGCGTCAGCCAGGCTGTTTTGGACGAGTTCAAGGAGCCCCTTCCTGAGGACCAAGACGAGAGGTACACGTACAGGGAGAAAATGATTAAATTTGCGCTTGATAAGATCCAAGCCGCCTTTGAAGAGGTATGCGCAGCGCTGGGAATGGAAAAGGTCAAGGCCTATGCCATGTTCCAGCGGATTCGACCGAAGCTTCATCATATCCTTTCGGTCACAGGTGATTGAGCTCGTACTTCAAAATGAACTAACACTAATAAAGAACAACTATAGGGAACATAATTGATCGACACCCCATACTTTTGGATACCCTCATCTTTGCTGGTACCTTCCTACTTATTCCCTTTGCAAGCATGAGGAAGTGGGACGCATGACAGCGTCCCTAGCATTTTTAGGTCAGCTGATACCTTGAATCGCGGCGACAGCCTTTTGGCCCTACCCCCGCTTAGCTGGCGCCGATACTGTAAGTCTTGAGCCCCTTCTATTATACAATTCGTCACCCATTCAGATGCTCCAAGTCAATCGTCACAGGAATGGGGCTCTTTGGGGCGCTTGTAATGCATCCCGAAGTCCAGCTGAAGGCTTATGCTGAGATTGGCCGTGTTGTTGGACACGATCGACTACCCGGACTCAACGACCTCGAACACCTGCCATATATCAGGGCCATCCTCAAGGAACTCGCGAGATGGCACGTCGTGACACCTTTCAGTAAGTCCAACTCAGTCCCTTCTGCTTGACTGCCTTTCTAAGTTACTGGCATCAGCAATTCCGCACCTCAGCAGAGAAGATGATGAGTACAAAGGGTATTCCATACCCAAAGGTACAGCAGTGCTTCCCAACACATGGTATGTCAAGAGAGGCTTTTATTATTATTGACATTGACGTGCATCACAGGGCTATCCTCAACGACCCATCGGTTTTCGTCGATCCTAGTCGATTCAACCCAGACAGGTATCTTGATAAGGATGGAGCTCTTGATGCTACTGTCTTTGATCCTGAGATGGCAGCGTTTGGGTTCGGTCGAAGGTGGAGTCTGAGGTTTCTCACTCTAAGCAAACTGGGTTGCTCACTGGACACGACGATGCGTAGAATATGCCCAGGCCGCCACCTGAGCTTTGAAATCACGACTTTGATGATCGCTTCTCTCCTCGCTGTTTTTGAAGTCAAACCACCCTTGGATGAATTTGGGGAACCGGTAATACACTGGAAGATAGATACAGCATCGGAATTTTTGGCGTCAGTCTCTCTGTGTGTATTGATATCGTCAAAAGCTTAGCTGACATTTGCGGACTCTAGGAAACCACTTCCTTTCAAATGTCGGATCGTACCCCGAAGCGACAGGCACGCCTCCCTTCTTGCTTGAATGCTTTCTCTATAATTCGGCGGATGTCCTGCATGGTCGTTTCTTTTCGTCTAAACACATAGACAAGACTGGTATGCTCTTCCATACATCTCCCCCAATCAATCAATGTGCAACCACACATATCACAGAAGGATAATGAGCGGCAATTGCCCACACATTAGTGGCAGTCCTTTTGCAAGCACATAGACACCAGGGAATATACAATGAGGCCATTCATGGAGAGTAACAACCATGCAGTAAAATAAACAATAGTGGATGAGTTCAAAGAAATCCAAGTGAATAGCACTACTGCTTAACTCTACAGTGGTGATGGGGTGTAACACTCTGCCCATTTAGGGCCAAGCTTGACATTGGAAAGATTGAGATGAGGAACAGCAGAGGCAGGGATAGTGAGTACATTGGAATCATTGGGTAGAAGGGCTTCAGGTCGAACAAACATGAGATGAGCTGAGGGGTCATTCGGGGAAACCAGCCAGCCAGTGTACTGTCCATCTGGGCCACGCTGACGGATGTAGCGGGGGATATGTCCAGGGGAAATATCCCAGACCCGGACTGATTTGTCCTCTGAGCCAGAGACAACAGATGTGCTACCAGGCAAGTAGGCCACAGTATTGACTGCCTTGGTATGCCCCTTGAGGGTGCTCACCTCCTCCCCTGTAGACATGTCCCACACCCGGACTGATTTGTCCTCTGAGCCAGAGACAACATGGGAGCCATCCGGCGAGTAGGCTACAGCATAGACGAAGTCAGTGTGTCCCATGAGGGTCATCACCTCCTGCCCTGTAAATACATCCCACACTCGGACTGATTTGTCACCTGAGCCAGAGACAACATGGGTGCCATCCGGGGAGTAGGCCACAGTGTAGACCCAGCTGGTATGTCCTGCAAGGGTCCTCACCTCCTCCCCTGTAGACACATCCCACACCTGGACTGATCCATCCATGGAGCCAGAGGCAACATGGGTGCCATCTGGCGAGTAGGCCACGGCATAGACTGTGCCTGTCTGTCCCTCAAGGGTCCTTACCTCCTGCCCTGTAGACACATCCCACACCCGAACTGATCCATCCAATGAGCCAGAGGCAACATGCATGCCATCTGGTGAGTACACCACAGCGTAGACCCAGCTGGTATGTCCTGCAAGGGTCCTCACCTCCTCCCCTGTAGACACATCCCACACCCGGACTGATCTGTCCTCTGAGCCAGAGACAACATGGATGCCATCTGGCGAGTAGGCCACAGCATAGACCAAGCCAGTATGTCCTGCAAGGGTCCTTATCTCCTGCCCTGTGGACAGATCCCACACTCGGACTGATTCATCACCTGACCCAGAGACAATATGGGTGCCATCTGGTGAGTAGGCCACATCATAGACAGAGTTGGTATGTCCCCTGATGGTCCCCAACCTCCTCCCCTGTAGACACATCCCACACCTGGACTGATTCATCACTTGAGCCAGAGACAAGATGGGTGCCATCTGGCAAGTAGGTCACAGCATAGACCCAGTCAGTATGTCCCATGAGGGTCCTCAACTCCTTCCCTGTAGACACATCCCACACACGGATTGATTTGTCACGTGAGCCCGAGACAATATGAGTGCCATCTGGTGAGTAGGCCACTGCATTGACCCAGTCGGTATGTCCCTTGAGTGTCCTCACCTCCTTCCCTGTATACACATCCCACACCCGGACGGATTCATCAATTGAGCCAGAGACAACATGGGTGCCATCTGGTGAGTAGGCCACTGCATTGACCCAGTCAGTATGTCCCTTGAGTGTCCCCACCTCCTGCCCTGTAAACACATCCCACAACTGGACTGATCCATCCCGTGAGCCCAAGACAACATGGGTGCCATATGGTGAGTAGGCCACAGCATTGACCTCATTGGCATGTCCTGTGAGGGATGTCACCTCCCCTGTAGACACATTCCACACCTGGACTGATTGGCCATTTGAACCAGAGACAACATGAGTGCCATCTGGAGAGTAGGCCACAGCATTGGCCTTGCCCATATGTCCCCTGAGGGTCCTCACCTCCTCCCCTGTGGACACATCCCACACCCGAACTCGTTTGTTGCTTGAGCAAGAGACAACACGTGTGCCATCTGGCGAGTACACCACCACATTGACCTGATTTCTATGTCCCATGAGGGTCCTCACCTCCTCCCCTGTAGACAGATCCCATATCCATAACAATCCATGGGGCGATCCAACTGCAACATTCAGGCCATCTGGAGACACTGCCAGGGCAGTCACTTGGCCTTTGACAGGGATGCGGGCTACCAGCGCCTCACTGCTGACCCCATGCACACTGATGAAGCCCGGGATACCATCAAATTGATGCCTCCAGTTCTGCACCATTGCGGAATATCGGGGAAAGGTGGCAAGGCTGGAGAGGTACAGGTGGGGTGTTGATAGAGCAGCATTGCTTGGACCATGATAGGCTGCAAATGCTGCTGCATCTTCCAGCTTGCTGACCAGTTCTGCTTCGCCCTAGACCAGAAGTTAGCATGCAAAGCTGATGTCACACAGACTGGAACTGACCTTGCATTTTGAGAACCACTGTTGGGCATCACGTAGCATGCCCTGACAACGCCCGCGCTGGCCCAGCAAGCTCATTGACTCCATCCAGAATAGGACTTGCAGCTGGAGAAACATGTGCACCACTTGCACAAGGCCATCCAATGGTTTAAGATTTGTGAGGGTCAGATGAGCACTCCAGTTTCTGCATGCATATCTGAGGGGCACTGATATGTTGGTGTCAATGGAGGTAGCCAGTGTCGTGCTGTCACGGTCCATGTGGTACGAGCTAGGGATATTGGCAATGTTGAAGTGCAGTTGCTCTGCCATGATCCGGAAGCATCCATTCGCAAGACGATGCTGGTGTTGCTCTTTATCACAGAAAAATGTTCGCGAACGGCGCTCATCGAACAGAAAGTCAGCAAACGACTTGTGGTAGGTCATGACTTGCCCGCCATGGCTGTAGAGGACAGCGTGCAGTCGGTGTAGGACCCCTGTCGCCATGCCAGCGTCGAGCGCCGTGCCACTGTCATTGACACTTGCATTGAGAATATCAATAGCAACCGAAATTGAGGTACGTTCAATGGTGCAAAGGAAGGTGTGGAGAATAGACAGACAGTCACGGAACACCTCGGGATCCTTGCGTTCTCGTGGATCCACAAGGCACGAGTCGAGAATCTGGAAATAGAGATCGTCGAGTCTAGCAGTTGCAGCACAAGAAGGTTGAGGTACAGAGGACGAAGGGGGAGCCAGGAGCCGCTTCAGCAGACTCTTTTGCTCCTCGAGGTCACGGCCTTTCACGTACTCTACCACTGTAGCTGCATAGATGAACAGCCCTGCCGCATCGGACACGAGCTGTTTGATCTGCCGTCGGGTTGCGCACTGGGTGAGGTTTGCTTTGAGGTACAACTTGATGTCGGCGCTGCTCTCCTCCAGCGGCACCTCTTCCAGGCGGCAAAAGTGTTTATTTGGAAAGGATGCGATTCGATTGACCAAGGATGGCTCCGACCGACTGGTGACAAAGAACTTCAGGCCTGACAGATCTTGCTGTTCGACAGCGTCAAACAGTGCGTCCAAGAACTCTGCTCCTCCTTTTCCTCCCAGCTCATCCAGAGCATCGATAGGGATGATGTAGCATGGTTCATTCCTCGCCAGCCGTTCTGGTGCAGACTTCTCCCATGGCACAATGAGGAGACCCATGAGCTGCGATCTGGGCCCATGATTGACAGTTTCGAACCTGCCATGCTCCTTCAGCGCAATTTGAAACGGCGTTGACCTGAGTGCGAGCTGGAAGACAATTGTGCGGACGATCGATGATGCAGATCGAGTGTCGATGAACTGGCGCGAGCAGAAGAAGCTGCCGCCCAGCATGACTTTGCTTTTCCCATCGATGACGAGAGTTTCGAATTGGTGAGCGACAGTGTAGGCAATGGTCGTCTTGCCTGCACCTGCTTGACCTGAGAGCCAATACACTATTTCGCTGTTGGGAGATATGTTGGTGGCCCAGTGCATCACTCCTTGTAGAATATTGACTCGGGTGCCTGGTGTGCAATAATGACGATGCAGAGCAGTCTCGTCGTCTTCGGCGAAGTACATATGGTCAGCCTTGATGGAGATTTTGAGCTGGTGAGAATAAGATCTCTAGATGCAGTATGAGTCATATTCTGGTGAAGGAGAAAGGAGAAATGACATACGGCGAAATCGTTGTTGTCTGTGTTCATGTTGAAGGTCCCTGAGCCGATGTTAGAAGTGGGAGTGCACGGGTCCATGGGAGTTTTACCTTTGTTCACACCCATAAAGACGTTCCCAATCACTGTTCCTTGAATGGTATTGACAGGGCCGTAGCTGGAAGGCTGGGAGGAGTCCTGGTCTAAGATCACAACATCAAACTGTAAGTGCTTGCAACACCGAAGAGGAGGCAGCAATAATACTTACGGACGTGTCCTTGAGGGAGAGTATTGGGTGGTGGGCTTTTCGCAAATTCATGTTGTGCTCGATTGGGGTAAACATCTCGCGATGGTGTCGTATGGTCATCTTGAGTCGAGTGCTCTGGACCCTCACAATCAGCGCCGCCCAATTCAAGCCAGAGACATACCAATTGAGAGGGACGACACATTCCACAGAGACAGGCTGGTGCTCGAGCAAAAGATCTCTAAATAGGGATTGGTCAGAGCGCGCGAATAGCTAGGGAAGCGGCCATACCCTGGCCCATAGGCTCATGAGGAGCCACCCATTCGCCCGGCGGTATGGAGAGATCCAGCCCATAAACTGCGTTCCGACGTGAGGTGAGCGAAGAACCGCTGGTTGGCTGGGGGTTTAAACGTCGGGTCGGACGAGGAGGTGCCGATTTGCTGCGAATATCATCCAACTGCCTTCCTATCCACTGCCACCCTTGCCGAAAAGATCTCTGGATGATCTCCCTCTTCTTTTCTCTGGCCCGACCTTGCAATCGTTCGTTAGACATAGGAAGTGCGAAGGTTGAGGAAGAGAGCGACGATGGTTATCGCAAACACAAGCCACCTGTCAGAGAAGCCTCGTGGAAGGTGCGTGACCTTGATCATGAGGTTTTCATGAAGCTCCATTTCGAAGAAGTGAACGATCGGCAGTGCTGATAAGAAGGTGCCAACAGACATTCAGTGAGGAAGGTGTTACCCTTATATTGATTTTTCAGAGATTTCGAAGGCACGGAACGACCAATCACGATTGAGATTGAGAATGTATTGCATTTACAGTATTCAAATGTTCCTGCGGAGAGTCAGAACAGTGGGTCATCGGAGGCCATGAAGAAGGCTTACAGGGTCATCTCGTCATCCATGTTGCTGACGATTCTGTGTCTTGTCCAGACACCTGTAGGATGGCGGAGGCCGTAGGGCTTCGACCACTCCCCAAAGACCCGAGCTGCATCTCATCGAAGCGTGGCTCCTGCGCCCCCTCTTCAAGGTCTTTGGGTTTGGTCCTGCCGGTCCAATTGGAGGTACGCCACGAGCTTCTACAACAGATGTCCGCGTAAAACTGACACGATATGTAGGATCGGTGGCCGCATGGCTACAAAGAAGGTTCTGGGGAGGGTTTGTGGCACGAGGTTGGTTGGTTTGCAATCCTTCAACGTGCAGGTATGGTGGGAGTTGGATGGGGCGTGAAGTCCATTGGCGGTATCGTTAGTGGTATCATTGGCGGCGTTGCGGCTGCTGCTGCTCGAGCTCGAGGGTGAAAATACCTTTGCTAGTGTTTAGCGTGTGAGCTGATGATAGCTTGTGAACAAGGCTGTGATAATAAGCGCCCGTGAGGTAACCGAGGCGATGCGATTAAATCACTGGACGGCCCGGCAAGATCCGCAGGGTATAAAGGCGTAGTGGGGAACGGAAACGTTTCCTTGAGCTGGTTTCTCCCCTTACTCTTACCCTAACGTTGAACGTTAGATTCGTATTCGACTTGGTTCTTTCGAAACTACAGAGTTTAGGCAACACAATCCGTCAAATGGTTCAATTCAAAGCTTCGTCACTGGTGCTGGTCGCTGCAATTGCAGGCTTTGCACAAACCTCAGTCTTGGCTAGACGTTCCAATGTGTACGTGAACCGTATGCATTCTTACTGGCCAGGCTTTTAACCTACGTACGATCAGTCGGGAATACAGAGAGGATGGACTGTCCTCTCGCGAATTCCGAGAACAGATCATTCGAGCGGTTGTGAAGGAGGCGTTACTGGAACGTTCCTTTAATTTAGAGTCCTCAGAATTGTCAAGAAGGGATTCTGAAGATCTGGAACAGCGGTCACCAGAGCCAGTAACCAACTTCTTCAAAGGAATAGGCCAGTTCGTGAAACGAGTCTTCCATCAATACTGGCGCGAGATGCAGGATGAGTGCGTAAATAACTGCTCTTAGACTGCCTTGTACTGATTTTTTCGCTCAGTGTCAGGTTCCTTGACCTCAGGAGAATTCATCCCCATCCTGAAGCCAACTTCCGCTCTCGCAGACACCGAATGGAGGGCGACCAGATGGATGCACGGAATGACGCAGATGATTTCCGTTCCCGGAGACGTCGGTATGATAACGGGCGCCTAGTTCGAAGGTCCTATCAAGAAGACTTTCGAGACCGGCGGCGACGCTTCAGCGACGGACAAGTTATCCAACGGCACCACCAAGATGACTATCGCGATCGTCGTCGACGCTTTTCACAAGGTCACATCGTTCGGGGAGCTGCATCCTCTCCTGATGATGTTCTGGCCGCTCGTGAAGATCAGGAGCTTTTGCCTCGCATGTCATGGTATGGCAAGGCATTGTATGTACACCTTATCGTCGCCTGCATCTCCTTTGCTTATCCGGGCATTCGCAGGTTAATCTATCGTGATATGAAGCACCCTGCCTCGGAGTTGGTATCACGCACAACTTCCAAGCTCGAGAGCCGCGACTGGAGGAGCCTGGACGAACTTGATTAAGTGCATAGCCTGTGTCAATAACAATAGCAATATACAGTACGAAGTGAATCCGAACATTCCAACTCTAAGGTTCCATGGCATAAGTAGAAGAAGTATATAAAGTGTTCCGTAACCCGAGGTATAGTCTTTCATCAACGTCCCTTCCGTGCTGCTCTTTCTTCCGCATGGCGACATCTCCGGCTTGCAGACTCGATTTGTTTCATCCAATCTAAAGCAAGTCGTTAAACATCGGTTTCAATGACCAAATTACTACACATCACTCACCCCTACACTCTTTGGGAGAGCTTGCTTTCAGACCAATTGTCTCACCGTCTCTTGGATAAAGCTGAACCACTTGAAACCCAGTATCGTCGGCTGTAAGGACGTCAGTATCGTACTCAACCCCTTCGCAGCAAGGACGTACCTCTCAATGTGCTCGTCAACTCTTTGACATGAGCATGGGCTAGCAGAATGGGCTGAAGGACGGTGCATGAGTTTAACACGGAGGCAAGGGAGTGTCTAGGATACGAACCATTCGATAAAGATTCCTCCCACTCTGGTCAGTCAAAACCAGGATATCGCTGCACAAGAACGCCTTCAGCTGCCTCCCGCTCTTCGCTTTCGCCACCACGCCCTGCTTCAACAGCTTTCTCGTGCCCATGTACCGTGTTGGAGCTGTGAGGTCCAACCTTGCTTGGCCAATCCATAACCCTCCTTCGCTCAGTTTGCGGAGGGTGTCGCTACCCTCTTGGTCACGAATAGCTTCATTGATTGAGCTGAGAAGCTTTTCGCTGAGATCAAGCGCCTCGACGATGGCCGTCAGCTCTGACGCATCACTGGCATCCGAGGTGGACGCGTAGTGCGCAATCTGTTTGATGAGGAGAGGATAGCGGGTGATCCTTTGCACTAGGGCAGCTGTTAGTGACAGTAGAATCTAAGGCTGAATGGCAACTCACTAGGTTGTAGCAAGTAGCTTGCTAGATTCAGGTTTCTTGTTGCAGGATTCTCTTTGAGTTTCTGTTGCAAGGTCAGAAACGTTCATTATAGGACCACTGGCAAAACTCACGTTCATCTGCTCGACTAACGACGGCTTATTCTGTATGAGGGACTGCAGGACGGCGTTCGCAGTTTGCTGATTGACACAATACTCCATGTAGACGCCCATATTCGGGAAATGGTTGACGAGGATATCCCCAACCCTATCGACGTAAAGCCGGCATACTTTCTGCCTCTCTTCTAACGAGCTTAAGAAAGCCTACGATGCGTCAGCACGAAGCAAAAGGAGGCAGACAATGTGCAACTCACAGTGTTGGTCAATAAAATGTCCTCAATGTTGGCGAAGAGGACCGTGATCTCCTTGTGAGGTAGAATGTCCAGCATCGACGAGTAAAACACCTGCATTCCGCTAATGTTAAACTGCGCCGGCATCGCACTCGAAAGGAAATCGTCATACCTCGACAATCAATTGGAGGTCCCTCACATACGCGTCTTCAGTGTGAATGAGCTCGAATATTGCTTCTTGGCGCTTTCTCTCTCCTGTTGGAATTCCATCCAAAGCCCTCTTGTCTAGTAAACTTGCCCATGACTGCGGGTACGAGGAGGCATCAGCCTCATACTCCTCATCGTGGTGTAAAAAGTACTCACAGATCCAAAGGACGAAACAGAAGCTCCATCATCTCCTGTCGAGATGATAGAGGGTGCTGACGTCGATGGGGGCCGCACCGCTGTGGGTGATGAAATGCTCATGGACTGGAAAGGAGTGCCCTTCGGGCTTCTAGGTGACGGGGCAGCAACACTATTGCGCGGACTTGCTGCTCGTGACCTGGAACCTGGTGGTACCGACCCAAGAATCATGGGCCCTGATATTGCCAGGTTCTTAACAGTCCGCGACGCTGGCTCCGCTTCTGACGTCTTTCCCTTTGAAAGGAAGTTCAAGAAGTTAGATAGATGGTGGTTGTCGTTGTCAGGTCTATCCTTGTCGCGTTGAACGTCGCGTGATGACGTCGTCGAATGCGCTGGCGAACCGACAACAGGTGAAGGTGGATTGACCATTGTGAACGTGCTGGCCGTTGGCGAACACTTCTCGTGGAATCTGTTGAAATGACTGACAATCTGTTCGCACCCGTAGTATCGTCCAATTGTCGGCTCTTGAAGGACTCGTATCTCGCGAAAGCATCATCAAGCTGGATGGCAGGGTTGGCAAGTTCGGCCTCTTCCTCATGGTCAGGCGGAACAGGGGGGAGGTCTTTATCCGTCGAGAATACCCGCTTTGGCTTTGGTCGTTTTTCTTGCTGGAGCTTCTGGAGGCGATCGTCGATCGGGAGAGGAAGAAGGACCTGCTTCCGTAGCACTGGAGCGTCGGACAGGCCTCGAACGGGGCCTCGGAGGGGGTGGTTTAACTCCTTCCACCGTCTTGACGATAAGTCCAGCTGCTGCTAGAACCATCTCCCGTTCTCGCTCGCGGGCCATTCGATCTTCCTCGCTGTCATCGAGCTGCGAGTCGTTACCCTCTTCTTCGTCGCTGCCTTCATTGAAAGAAAGATATTCGCCATCTGAAGAGTCGGCTTCATCGCTGGAACCTGTTTCCTCGATATAAATGGGCTGTCGACGTTGCAGGGCAGACCCATCGCTTGAGCGAATATGCTCCCTTGGTTGAGCTGCCGCTACAACAGGCGGTGATCTGCTTTGAGATCCACGCTGGCCTTCAACTAGACCTGAAATGATCAGCGGAAAGAGCAGGAAAGGACAGAAAGAAACAAGGCATCATGTCACCGGGATTATGCCACGCGAGTGATCGAGAACGTTTGAACCCAAGAGTAGTATTGGGAGATAGTGTAATTTGCACGTTGCATACAGGTGGACATAAAGCAGAAAAGAGAATTTTAGCCTAGTATCATTATAAGCATGACGAGAAGAAAGGGGGAACCCGGGAGAGTGAAGAGGACAAAGTGACTAACCCTCAACCGGTTCCAGATATGCAGCTGGAACAACCAGCACTTTCCCTTCTCGCTCAGCCTTCCACCACTCTTCCTCACTCTTGTCGATGATGGTGACGATTTCTCCTTCCGACAAAGGCAATTCGTCAGCGTTATCAGGTGTGTAGTCGTTAAAGCGCCTGGCCTTGGCTGAAAGCAAGACGTTAGAAATGACCTATGTAGACGAGGAGAGGGACGCACAAGCATTGAAGACCTCGACGTAGTTCTGGGGAACAAGCCAGATTTGCCTCCTTTGACATGGGTTCCACACCACCAATCGCCACCAGTTTTCGAGGGGGTTCACGACGAGAATAGCGTTCTCAGGGAACGCTGAAGGGATACTCTGAGCAAAAGCGAAGGCTAGAGGCATAACAGAAACGTACAGAGATCCTCGGGACCATCGCCGTCATAAGCATAGAGAGTTCGAGCCCGATATTCTGAGACGGGGGTCAGTTAGAGGAAAAGTATCAATGGTGTTGGTGTTGTTCTCACCAGTGGACTTGTCAATGTCGCTCATAAGATCCGAGGACTCGGCAGCAGGCTCGTTCACTTGGATGGACGGAATCCGAGCCAGGGCAGGTGCAACATGCTCGTATTCATCTTCGTCGGCTTCTACCATGGGTGGGAGGTTAGGAAGACCGGATGCAAGACCGGCATCCGAAGCTGCGCGGTTCGACATCCAGTCCACAGACTGTCTGTTGTTCGCTTTGGACGAGGGCTCACTCTCCATGCCGCCATCCAATGGAATAGGCGAGCTGTAGTCTTGATGCGATGGGGCAGCAACCTGCGGAGGCGAAGCAGGCCTGGGAGCGCTGCTGATGTGTGCTGGAGGGGCGCTGTCACCAAGAACCTTTCCGGACAAGGCGGGGCCACTCTTATCGACAGTCTTTGTAGGTCGAAGTCTCGCACCGCCTTGAATGGAGGACAATCAAAGCGCTAACATCGGCTGGACCCGATGCAACGATGGGTGCCTTGGGGGCAGCTGGAGCTCGAGGGGGAGCAGGTGCACTAGGAGGCGCAGGTGGAGGAGGCGCGGGAGGAGCAGTTGGGGGGGCACTCAGAGGTCCTGGAGAAGGAGCGTCGGACCTGGGAACACTCGAGCCAGCGGCCGCTGAGGTTGGCCGCCGGCATCATGTTACCAAAGAGTTGCTGAGCGATGTTGGCACGGGCAGCCCCGAGACTGTCAATCTCATCCTCATCGCTGCTATCGTCTGAGTCATCCTTCCCTTCACATCATCCCAGTCATCGTCAATGCTCGAAGACGGGGCCGTATTGTAAGAGGTCTTGACGGCAGGAGGGGCCGGACTCTTGCTTGGGGTCGGAATGGAGGGAGGAACAGTCTGAGGCCTGGCCCATGGGTTGTTGCCCGTTGTGGCTGTGGCAGGGGTAGCAGGTGTCGAAACAGCGGCAGGACCGTGTTGCTCTAGCATACGACTGAAGGGATTGGTCGATTTCTGAGTTGGAGGTGAAGAGGCAGACACGCAGGTGCTGGAGGGGCGGGGGGTGCAGGAGGGGGTGCAGGAGGAGCAGCCAGCTGGGGGAGGGCTTGGGGCTTTGACCGGTGCTGCCTGTTTCTGCTTCATGGCTTGAATTCGTGCCTTGATGCGCTCCTCTTCTTGCCTTTCAGCCTCAGCTTCTTCCTCTTCCAGTCGTCGCAGACGAGCGAGACGTTCCTCACGCTGCTTCTTGATCGCAGCCTCCTTGGCACGAAATGCCTCTTCCTCAGGGTCCACCTCTGGCTCCTTGGGTGCGGGAGGGGCAGGGAGGCTTAGGGGCAGCAACCGGAGCTGGTGCTGGCTTGGGTGGCGCAACACGGGTGCGGGTTGGCGGAGGCGGAGGTGCTGCACCGCGGGCCTTGGGAGGTTGAGGTGCGGCCTTGGGAGCAGGAGCTGGGGGCGCAGCGGCCGCAACTGGAGTTGTGGGGTGGGTGCAGGGCCTTTCTCGCGCTCGAGTCGCTCCTTTCTAGCTCGCTCCCGGTCTTCACGTTCCTTCTCGTCGGCTTTAGCTCTCTCCTCTGCCTCTTTCTTCTCCTGTTGAAGGCGATCTTCTATGCTGGTGTCGACTGGGGTAGCACTTGGGGGAGCATCTAGACCCAAAGCAACCCTACGTTCTTGAATGAGGCGCTGAGCGTGAGCTCTCCTTTGTTCAGGTGTCATGCTCTTGAGATCAGGGGCAGGAGAGCGAGCAGGACCTGTTCGAGGAGTCTCAGCTCTGAGAGCAGCAGGAGCAGGCGAACTTGAAAGGGTTGCGCGAACTGCAGGGCTTCGAGGACGATCATAGTCACGATCACGAGACCTGTCTCTCTCCCGGCGCTCGCGGGGTGAAGGTGACCGGCGGTAGTCTCTGTCTCTGTCGTATCCACGCGAAGCAGGTCGGTCATAGTCGCGGTCACGGTCACGGTCGCGATCGTCGTATGACTGCGAGAGGAATATGATTCTTCCTTGGCATCGAACCGGCCAAAACGATCATTGGCACGATCACGGTTTCGAGTCCATTCCCTGCGTTCCCGCTCCTTGCGTTCTTCGCTGATCTTCAGCTTCCTCTCCACCTCTGGAATACGTTCATGCAACAAGCCCAAAAGCTCTCTCTCCAGCTTTCGCTTCTCCTCCTCTTTGGAAGCCGTGCGTGGTCCGCGAGAGATGTAATCGAGGTCCTCTGGACACGCTTGACTCTGTACTTGAGGTCGACATCTCTTGGTCCAGTTCCTCATCCTCTTTCGAACGCTTGGCATAGGCCTCAGCATCCCGGTCGAGCATGTGTGCCGTATTAGCGAGCTGCCTCTTCATATCCGAAAGATCAGAGGATGGGCTGTCATCGTCTGTGCGGCGGATGGCGTCTCGGTCAACATGACGGGAGCGCGGTTTGTAGTAGCCACCAGGGGGCTCATCGTCGCGATGCTTATAGATAGTTGCGTCGCGGCTTTCCAGCGAAGTGGATGAACTGTTGAAGGACCGTTGCTTCAGCCGAGAGATGGGTGAGTCGGCGCCTGAGGGTGATTTCGAGCGAGTTTCGTGTTTGAGGACATCCTTGAGGAAATCAACCGAGCTATCCAAGTCTCGAGCAGATGGGGGAACAAGCTCGGCAGGTAAGACCTCAGGGACAGATTTCCATTCATCCTATATGTAATCGGGGTAGCAAGAGCGTATATGGCAAGCTGGTAACTTACGTCTGTAAATAGACCCATCGCGACGTGGAACTCGGCGATGTTCAGTTTACCGCGATCATCGATATCCGCCAGTGACCTAAGCGTCAACACGCATTCGTGAAGAAAACATGCAACGAGACTAACCAGATCTTCGCGAGCTCATTCTGAGGAAGCCCTGATTGACCAAAGACCTCCAATGCAGCCTGACCACTGATAAAGCCGGAACCAGACGCGTCCCACGATCTGAAGATCTTGTCATAGTTCTTCTTCTCCGTCTTGCTAAGCCCAGAAATCTGCTGCGTCGATTGCCACGTTGTTCCTGATTGTATTGCTGGAACGATTGCTGTAGATTCTGTGATGGCGGTAACTGAAGCATTCCACCTGGGGTATATGGAGCGGATGTATTCAATGGCATAAAGGTCTGCTGCATCATTTGAAGACGAGGATCAGTGAAGCCTGTCATTGGGCACCAGTGGTGCAGGCCCCCGTCCAGCGAAACCAGTGGCCTGAGGAACAAGCCCAGAGCCTCCTAATCGGGAGACGCGCTCAGGAACCGATTGGGCGGCTGCGGTTGCTGCAGACCACCCATCATTCCAGGGCCTTGATTCTGTCCTTGGAACTGCGTAGGAAGAGGAGGAACCGGAGGAGGAGCAGGACGGCCCTGCTGCCCAAAGTTGCCCCCGACGAATCCCGTAGGCTGAGATTGCATCATCTGCTGTCCACCAGGAAAGCCAGTTGCTTGGGGTTGCTGGAAACCTGGCTGGTTCTGCATGGGGAAGCCAGTAGCCTGCGGCCGCAGTCCCCCGGGCTGTCCCCCAAAGCCACCCTGCTGGAATCCTGAAGGAGATGGCTGGAACTGCTGCTGCTGCTGGCCAAGCTGTGGTCCCTGGGGCTGAAACTGCTGATTCTGCTGAAACTGAGGATTACCCTGAGGAAATCCAGTCTGCATGGGATACTGGAAGCCCTGAGGCTGCCCCCATTGCGACATGGTGGTTGTGGTGAAAGATATGGACTCGCAGTGACCGCAGGTTCCAAATATTCAGCGTCGACGATGGCCGCGGCTCGTGGGAATTTGATTCCCGTCGATAATTAGGTAAGAAATTCAGTGAAATATCCCTTGATTTTTTCTTCCTCCATGACGTTCCCTGGTCATGGATAGCTATTCGACCTGCAACATGTGTGTCTGGAAGGCTCGAAGCTCGTGGTCTACTCAATGGCGAATGATAACTGTGATTCCTACAGCTCCTAGCAACTACTCTGGTGTCTCAATGCACTAGGAAGTTCTGCCAACCCCGGATAAACGTTACGGGGATCAAGGCAAAGGTTTCTTCATGGGTCACAAAGGTCACCTCCAAGTAGCAGCATAGTATCAAACCTCCACCCTTCGAGGGGTTGAGTGCTGGGAGGTAATGGGGCTTAATCGCGCCACGCTCGGCAGTTGCTTGAGACTTCGATTGTAATCGGGACGATGCTTCGACGATGATTTCATTGATTCTGCGTTGATATGGAGCACGGAGTCAATCTTGTTTTAGGCATCTGGCAGCATGCCTTTCAAATGATTGTCCCATGGAATCTGTGTCTCCCTCTCATATATAAGTGCGTTGCCGAATCGAAGCTTTAGGCCCAACACTCTCCCTGTTTTAGGTTTCGAGGTATGTCTTCCTTTCCGCAACCTACGATGATACTTACCTTATTGCCGCAGTGCCACCAATTAGCCATCTATCCGGCAAACAAGATGTCGCTAGAAGGACAAGCCTCTGTGCTCGTTGACGGTACTCAAGTCGTCACCGATGTTGGTCTTGACACCCTCGATCGGTGCTCACCGCCTCCCCCGCCGATCTCTCAGCTTCCGGCGGAGATTTTAGAGGAGATCTTCGCTATTTGCATGGCAAGATTCTTCGGGTTCACAACCCCTGTCCACCCTCTCTCATGGACCCAGGTTTGTCAGGAATGGCGACGAATCGCATTGCATTCTCCGCGACTCTGGTCAAGAATCGACCTGTGTCGTCCAGCGTCAGCACAGGCATTCCTCCAACGATCCAGCACTGCGTCATTGGCCGTCGTTTCCATGGAACCGTGAAAGGGCAGCAGATTATCTCGTTCCTCACGCAGAACGAATCCACTCTATGGATATCTGCCTGTTCCCCGACGACATGGCAAAGCTATTCGCTTCAATCAATCTCAAGATCGCGCCACGACTTACTAGTCTGACACTACAACTAGTTCCTTTGTCGGCACCTCTCGTCCTTGACATTGACCTGTCGTCCGTCCGACATCTGAATCTGAGCGGGATATCCGTTCTGCGATGGGAGACGTGCAGGCAGCTTAGCTTCCTGTCCATCCGGGGTCTTGGCCAGGACTGAGTCCACCCTTGTCGTCACTGCTCACCATCTTTTCCAAATCACCTCACCTAGAACATGTGCGGTTAGAAGGCATCAACCCCCCTGATGTAAACGACGAACAACCCAGACCACAAGCCGGTTTAATGGCGTGTCTTAGAATCGTCATATCAGGCTCACCCTCTTCATCTCCTCCATCCTGCACGGGATCACATTCCCACCTTCCACCCGCGTTCAACTCTATACCTCTTTGTCAGAAGACCTTCACCATCTATTCCCCGGCGGAAGATTCCCGTTCGATAAGCCTCCAGGCGAAACTCCATCGGTTTCATCTGTGAGGCTTGCGCGACACGCTGCCTATTTCATCAGGAACTCAACAAGCTATCCATGGAAAACCGATCTCAACAACACAGGTTTCTCGATCAGCTCGTCCACCTGCACCTCGATGCATGTCCTCAACTCGATCCCATATCTATTGGACCCCCTCCTCCTTACGTCAATTGAGCTCAGCACGGTGTGTTGACAGACATTCCCTCCTTTGCCTTGCAATGGCTGCTTTCGAGAACGAAAATCTGCATACGATACGCCTAGCCTTCAACGATCTCTCAACCATTCTTGACCTTCTCAGCCCCCGAGACGTTAACAAGCCAATCCTGTGCCCAAAACTCCAGTCCTTGACATTCAACAAGCCAGGGGACTTCTGGTGGAACTTTGCAGAGCAGTGGGTGGAACTGATCATCATTTGCGCTCGTAGCCGTCATCATAGCGGTGTTCCGCTGAGATCCTTGGACTTTCATCGGTGTCATGGCATGACAGCAGAGGTGCAGGAACGCTTCGGCCCCTTCATGGCTAGCGCTGGCGTTTCGTCGAGAAATTGATCATGTCTGATCATGACCCATGGTGCGTTTTTACGACTGTTCTCTTCTCCAGTGAACTGATGCAATGGCTTCTAGACGATGGGTCTGTTCATCTGCATGAAAATAGGAAGGACATGACCTTTTAGAGGACCTAAGCGACTCGGATCGTAGTCCTTATCATTATTTCGACTCATCCCCTTTCGTTGTCCGCTCAGTGACGTCGACGTGCTCTCGTTACGTTTGCGGAAGCGAAGCTAAGCCCTTGCAGGTACCATCCCTTTTGGCCATGAAGTGGGCTTTGGCTGCCCATCCGCGGTGAAGAGCAGGCCGAGGCGTATGACCATCTGGCTTTGAAGGGACTCGCGGCGAGCCTTTGTAGATGAAGGAGGTCGAGTGCACCGTGGCCTCGGTGCCCCTGACGCGGCCACTCTTTAGATAATGGAATAGCCGATGCACTCGGGAAGTCCGAGGGCAAGGGAATCAAATTTATAACCTTCTCTATCAGCTGGTTGAACTCTAACCATCATGTGGTTCTGAAGACGACAACCCCCTTCTCGAAAAGCCACTGTAAAGGCCACCCTTCGGCTGCTCAAAGAGAAAGGCATCACTATCCCGTAAGCCTTAGTGCGTTCTTGTGATACAAGGATCCATTCTTCTTCTTCGAAGGTACTGGAAAACGGAAGAATAAACAAGCACGGATGCCAGTGCCCGTCACGCACTGCGATGTGTGGATCGACAACGGCCCCGTGTCTTGCTTCCGTAACGGAATCGTTATCCTTTCCCGAGAGATGCCTAATATTCGGTCTTCTCTACAACTCTGGTTCAAGGTATGTGACCAGTGCTGAAAGCTGCCTAGCATCGATCTATCCTATTCAGTAGGCACGAAGAAGGGTTGGCTCCCCATTCTTGTCTTGGCAGGTCACGATCATATCCTTCTCGTCATTTAAGATTTGCCCGTAAACTTGGATGGGCATGGACCAGCACATGAAAGAAGCGAGTAGGTCCTCATTGAATCAAATTGGTTCTGCATAAGTACATTCTGAGACATCCACAAGAACAGATCTTTCTTACCTCTCCCCATCACCTTGTCCTACCACACAGTAAGTCTCGCATTAATCCACCACTGTCTTAGATCTCATACCGAACCCACTATAGGAGAATCCAACCTTCAAACGACCAGAGCATAGTCCTTATCATGGAAGGAGTACCTCCGGAGATCTTCATGTCGATCTTCGAATGGTGTGCACAGTGGGTCATCTGAAGCGATCCCCACGGCACTCCCTCGCCTACACTCAGGTTTGCAGGCGATGGAGGGAGGTCGGGCTTTCAGCTGCCGTTTTATGGGGAGATATTGATCTCTCAAGACCTGACATGGCCATGGAATGGATGCAACGATCCAAAGGCGGCCCCTCTATGTGTATTCCAGCCGAGGTGGTCCATTTCACCCAAAGCAGCTGTTGCACTTTCCTAGGAGCACATGCACCGTGTCTACTCTCTCGACCTCTTCCTCTTTGAGGACGACATGAAGACATTATTGTGCTCACTTGGGACATCCTTCCCCAATCTATTGCGGCTCACTCTTGAGACGCCATCGTCAACCCCTCCTGCCATCCTCACATCACCTCCTGGATCAACCGCTCTCACCCATGTCATTCTCTTTCGAGTCGCCATCCCTTGGGACAGCCTTCTCGGAGCCACATCTCTTGTCAATCTCACCATTGTAAATGTCGGCGACAACAATTTCCCTCCATTATCGACCTTGCACGCTATTCTCAGGGCCAACGAAACCCTCGAAGTTATCCGACTCACATCAAGGTCTAGGATCGAAGGCTGGAAACTGGAACTGGAGAAACTCAACCTTCCACTCCTAAAGTCTCTCGATCTTACAATCCCTGCTCATGCAATCGGGATCTTCTTCGGCACCGTTGAGATTCCCGCCTCTTGTGCAATTCGCCTCATTCCTTGGAACCTGGTCCAACTACACGACCTCTGCCTTCCGCCTCGCTTTCAGCAAGGCCGGATATCCCAAGCAGCGTTGTACGCATACTGCCTTCCAGCTTGCAAATCCTGCGAGGAGGCCCGGAATGGAGTGATAGCCCCAACGACCTCGCTACCTCCATCGTATCTTCTGGGTCATTCGGTCTCAGCAAGCTCGCCCTAGGCACGTCGCTGGGTGCCCTGGGCTTGATCACAATCATGGAGCTCGCTTCCCAAAGCCTTCGGGAATCATCTTCTGAGGCACTGCAAGAATGCCTCCGAGGCCTCCCTAGCCTAGAAATCTTACGTGTGGCGAACAACGACCTGAAGACCCTATTGGATGTCCTTTCCTCACTCCATATGCCCACTCCACCGGCGCCCTATGCCCTCGCCTCACAACACTCGCTTTCGGCACTTGGGCATCCTTGTGGTACACATTCCGCGACCGCTGGTGGCAGCAAATCGTCGACTGCACTCTCCGTCGCAGGCGGATGGGTGCCCTCATAACGACGTTGCGACTCATCCGGTGCCATGGCTTCAATTCGAAAGGAACGGAGGAAGTGCACGTTCACCCCAACGACCCCGAGGACGTGCTACCCCATCGGCTCAGAAGCCTCGAAGCTTCGTCCTTGCCTATACGCATCACGCCTACTCACTGCTCTACAGAAGCACAGGGCACCGCAACGCCACGAGGGATAGTGTCGTAATTTTTCCTTTGAGTGCCGATCAAGAGGATCGATCACGACGCCCATGCACGCCCGTCTACAATAAGCTTTCAGCGAGGCAGTGAGACGTCGCTAAGAATGGAAGCTATAATAACTACATACATTTGACGATCTCCATTCAAGACTCCCCTTTTCGACTTCCGCCCTTGTTCGTCAGGAACGTTCAAGATGCGACTGCTTTTATCGTTTATCCTCCGCCTTTACATGTCGACGATGCGCCGTTGCCTTTCGTCACCCACCTTCCTTGTGCCAATGCTCCAAGGGTGGACACCCTCAACAATTCGACTACCCCCCAAGAACCTTCACATATCAGCCACCTTCCTCCAGAAATCCTTTTCCTTGTATTTTCATACTGTGCAGGGTGGAAGTTCGATCCCTTTGTCAAGAACCCTCTGGCATGGGGATCGGTATGCAAGCTTTGGCGCTCAGTGGCGACATCTCCCGGGCTCTGGAGTCAGGTCGATGTGTCCAGCAGTAATGTCAATTTAACAAGGAGGTGCTTGCGCCTCTCGCAAGCCTCACCACTGGCTCTCAGGACGACACGAACCAGCCAACTCCGCCTACCCCCTTCGGAGCTATCCCCCCATTCGCAGAGGATTACATCGATCGACGTGAGCTTAAGCTCTGACGGTCTTCTTGAACTTTTTCAGCACCTTGGACCAGATTTTGGCCCAAACGTGACCCGCCTATCACTTCGATCGCCACCTGTGTATTGTGGACGCCAGAAGACCCCGTGCCAGCCTCTGAACCTGAACATTCCTGTGTGCATACCCTTTCACTCGACCGCGTTCCCGTGGCATGGAATTCAGCGCGCCTGGCAGGCCTGAAAACCTTTCAATCAAAGGCCTCGCTTCTCATGACATGCTTTCCCCTCCCCAAATCCACAGCATTCTGATCGCCTCGCCCGATATTGAATCCATATGCGTAATGGCCAACGATTGGCCTTTCGATCCAAGACCCGAAGACAAGAGCTGCGACCAAGGAGAAACAACCTCATCCATGACCTCGCAAGTTCGGCTCTACCACCTGAAGGAATTCATTGTGTCCGGACCTCCCACCGTCATTTCAGAACTTCTCAGACCTCTCGTCATCCCTGAAACGGCGTATGTCTCGACGTATGTGACTTCGCTGAAGCCCG